>JAAGAY010007469.1:6427-32944 GCA_011801015.1 Ardeotis arabs
CTGAGGCCGCCGGAGCGGGGCCGGGCGTCCCGGGGCTGGGTGGGCTCCGCCGCGCGGGGTTGGGGAGCGGCCGCGCCCGGGGCTGGGGGGGATCCAGGCGGCCCGGCTCGGTCCCGCCGCCGCCCGGGGCAGGGCTCCCCGTAAGCGGTAGAGCTGGTGCGGAGCTGTGAGTCCGACTCGTCCCGCGTGGGGCCGGGCCGAACCCCGCGGCTGCTGGCGGCCGAGCCCAGGCTGCGCGGATCCGGTCGGGCGGGTCCCCGGGGTGAAGCCCCCGCGGGCGGCCGGGCTGGCCGTGCCCCCGCTCCCTCCCCAGAGCCGGTTTGGGAGTTGCGCCCCGGGCCGGTGCGGCGGTGTGAGGCGGTGGCTTCGTCCCGGACGCGCTCGGTGTGGTGACTCCGTGGGCGAGGAGGCGTCGAGCGGTGGCGGGGCTGCGGGCGCGGCCTTGGCACGCTGCTCGCCCAGGTGGCCACGGGGCTCTGGCTGCCAGGGCTGGCGTCCTGCGAGCCTCACCGGATGGCCACATGCCCACTCGAGGCCGTGCCGGACGCGCCTTGGCACCACCATCCCCGGGCTGCCCCTCGCCTTCCACCGAGGTCGTGAAGCGCTTTCCCAGGCTGCCGTGGCTGGGGGTCCGAGGGGGTCGAGAAGGGACCGGAGTGGCCTGGTGTCACCGGGTGTCGGGCACCGCTCAGCTCGGCGGGGCGGTTTCCCAGCCAAACCCCGCTGCGAGCGGCTGACAGCGGATATCCGTGCTGGGAAACGTGAGGGGGCCGAAACTCGGCTGCTTTTTTGTCTGGTGTTTGGAGAGGAGAGAGCACCTTAATTGCGTTAGCTGAGTGATTAGCCTAATTAATCAGGCTTACAGCACAGATGAAAGGATAATGCTGAAATGTTTCTGGGAGTTGCCCGGAGAAGGAAAAGGCTGTCATACGAGCGACTTGGAGAGAGGTTTGTGCCATGAGAGGAGCGTGAATGCCAGCCAGGATGGCACAGCTGCCTGCCAGGGACGGGCCCGGGTGACCTGCGCTGCTGCTGTCCCTGCTCGGGTGTGAAGGCAGCAGCCTGCACCCGCTCTTGCCAGGCTACGGGGTCCCTGCACCCCACAGGCTTCTCCACCCAGGGCACCTGGGTGAGCCCCATGTCGGAAGGACGATGGGGGCCGGGGATACCCCGTGACCCAGTTTGGTTTGGCCTCTGTGGCCACTGCACCTCCTGCTCCAGCCCACGCACCCTGGTTTTGGCACTGGTGCCACTTGCCAGCTCTGACACCTGGCAGCGTCGCGTCTGTCTGCCGTGGGGCTGGCGGGGAGCCGGGGGCGAAGCGTCTCCCTGCCAGCTGCCGCGGGGCTGGAGCGGTGCCGGGGGCGTTTGCTCAGGGCCGTTGTCCGCACCCAGGGCGGGTGCGGTGCCTGCGGGGTCTGCTCCTGGCCCCGCTGTCGGGGTGAGCGGGTGTCCAGCCCGGCTGTGCTGTCTGGTAACGGGGCTGGGGAGGTTTTAAGGTCCCTCTCTGTGTCCTTGTTTGATCAGAGTTGGCTGGAAGGGTGCGGGGTACCCAGTGAAAGAGTCTCTGCCTGTCAGAAGCCTATAATCGTTCATTGCTTTGGAGGATTTCCATGAAGTGTCATGAAAAACCCATTTTACTGCTAATTTGGCTTAAACAAGTTGGCTGTCAGGATGGGAGTGCACAGAGCTCCTGGCATCCATGGCTGAGGGGTGTTTTCCCCTCCAGGGCTGGCTCCTGCGTGGGCACTGGGGGAGATGTGGGTCCCCAAGGCTCAGGGGGCACTGGGGACAGGTGGGGCGGCTGCGGCGGGGCCCTCCCTGCCAGACAATAGCGTTTACGGTCTATTGTCTGGGCGGTGTGGCGCGTCCTCGCCGGCTCCAGGAAGCGCGTGCGTCCCTGGTGGGATCGAGCTGGGGTCTGCCAGGGCCGGGCACGTGAGCCGTTTGTGCGCCATGCCCAGGGCCTGGGCCACCTCGGCGGCGCGGGCGGCCTGTGGCTTGGCTGCGGACCTTGGAGAATTTCCCCTCTGGTCCTGGTGCGATGTTCAGTGCTGTCCTAATCCCATTAACTCTCCCCTTTGTTTTCCCCACCTGAAATCCTTAATCAGCTCTAGCAGCCGGGGCTGTTCCTGTGACGATGGCCTCCCTTCAAGGCTGTGGTTTGGTGTGGGAGCGCTTGATGGGATTTGGCTTTTTATCGCACTTCCAGATCTCCGGGGTTTAAGACGGCGCTTCTGCCGGGCGCGCTGCCGCTCGCAGATGGCAGAGCCTGCGGGAGCCGAGCTGCCCTTGGCCCCCGCTTCGCGAGCTGGGGAAGCGGAGGCTCTGCGCAGAGAACTTGTGAGACTTTAATTGCAGCATCTGTACGGAGGCTTGAAGGTTTAAATTAGACTGTCTTCTAATTAGCAGAAGTTAAAAAGAAATCTAATTTCTATTAAAACAATGTGAGTCTACCTTGGACTTCAGCTTTTTACCTTGATTTCAGCGGGTGCTTTCCCACCCCACAGGGTGTGTGGGGCACCCAGTGTCACCCAGAGCCAGGCCTTGCGTGGTGACTCTTGGTCCCGTGAGACCGTGGGGTGTCCGAGGCCGGTTTGTTGGGATGGGGGCAACTGGGAGGACACTGGGGCTGTGTCGGCACCTTGAATCGCTGCGGCGTTCTCTGTTTTGGGAGGGTTGGTTTTACCCCCCTTCCCCACAGATGCAGCTTGGCGAAGCAGCAGAGGATGGTGGGGGCATGAGGATGTGGGTACTTATTTGCCAAAAAAGTCTTAAAACTCGACCTAAGCAGCTAAAAAACATGTCTGTGCTTAAACTGGGATGGCTTCAGAGCTGCTCAGGTGCCTCTGTGGGCAGAGTTCCTCACCCCCTCTGCTTCCCACCTCTGGTGCAGGAATGCTGCACGGCTCGTCGACGGCTGCGGGGAGCAGTGAAGATGTTTCTAATTAGGCGGAGGATTGAAATACCCTTCTAAATATGCCAGCCCTGATGGGTTTTGCTGTGGCTGCTGACAGGCCCAGAGGCATTTCAACACGCCTGGGTCGCTCGGCTCCGAAATCGCTTTGCGAACTGGGCAGGAGCCTGACGCTGCGGATGCTGGGGCTTGTCGGGCAGCCCCGCGACGTCTGCGCTCGTTTGAACCCAGCGAGTCCTCGGGCTCCTTCCGAGATCCCGAGCTGGCAGCTGGGCGGAGGTGGAACGCTGGGTGTTTTCCGAACATCCCGCGCCTGGGTGATCAGCCCGGCGGAGGCGAGCGAGCAGCAGTGCCTGCTGCAGTGCCGGAGAGGGGCACGGACCCCTGGTGTGGGATGCGCCGTGGTCCTGCGTGCCTTTTGGGGGTGGATGGCTGGATAAAGTGCGTGTGCTCCGCTGGTGGGGGAAGAGACCTTTGGCTGCTGTGAGGAGCCCTGCCGTAATCGCTGTGACGCGTGGGCAGAGCCCTGGTGACAAATCATTAACTTGCTCCGACAGGCCGGCTGCTGACGGGTGTTGGTGATAATTTCTTGTGAAGCGTCTGAACTTTACAGATGTAATGCAATGGGATGGAGAAATTAAGCTGGGGCTCGGCAGCTCCGCATCCCTCCCCGCTGCCTCTGCTCCTCCGGCAGCGTCGGGGCCGGGTGGCAAAATCCCGTGTTTCTGGGCACTGTGACTGGAGCTGGGAACAGCCTGTGAGCCTTGAAGCCTAAATTTAAAGCCTGCAGTTATATTCTTAAAGGACAACTTGTTCTTTGTGCTCTTTGAAACAAAATAATGGTGTGTTGTTTTTTTTTTTCAATCCAGATGGAGTTATTGTGATTAATTGCGCCCTGCCAATTCTCCTTTCCATGGACAAGTGGCGAGTTCCCATCTTTCCCAGCAGTGTTTCTAATGAGATCAGCAAACTTAAATTGAGGAGGGGATGTGCCCACGTGGGTCCTCCTGATCCCGGTGTCTGTACCAGCAACTGGGGATGGCGGGAGGGGAGATGCGCTGCCAGAGAGCCTGTGATGGGATGAGTGTCCCTGGGAAAACTCTCCCTGGGCTGTGGTCCCGCCGTGGGGAGAGCCAGCCAGGCACGGCTCAGGAGCTGTGAGAGGGGGACGGGATCCCAAATCCACGCTGCCGGATCCGTGCCGGTGCCCAGCAGCGTGGGGCAGGGAGGTGACGCTGGGCGAACTGGGGCTGCGTGGGGCACAGCGTGGGCAGTGGGGCAGCCCCAGGGGTGCGGCAGACGGTGCTCTGGCACGGCTTTTTGCACGAGTCCCGAGGGTCTGGCAGTTCCCGGGGCCGTGGTGCCCCGTGCGAGGGCTGGGCCGCCCCACGGTGTGCTGCGGCGGTGGGGGGTGCGATGCCTGGCGTTGTGTGTGCTCTCGCAACGGGAGAGCGCTTGACGGATAACACCTTGTCATTTTGTGATGTGAGGTGCCAAAATATTGCAGGCTGGGCTCGGTGCGTGCTGGAGCTGTCAGGAGCTGTTAATTCGAGTGAAGGTGAGGCGCTTCCAGAGGGTGGGGGAATGCGCTCTGCTTTGATGGAGAGCGTCAGCCGAGCGGAGCGGGTCGTGGCGGAGAAGCCACGCTGCCGGGGCCGGCTCTGCTGCGGGAGCCTGGTGTTGCCACGCTTGGGGGGGATGTGGCACCCCCTGAATAGCAGGAGTGACGGCTTTGTGTTGGGGCTTCCTGCAGCTCAAACCAAACCTCGTCAGGAGCAGCTGGAAAATCACTGGGGTCTTGGAGCCCCCTCCTGTGAGGGAGCCCAGGTCTGAAGAGTGGCTCTTGCTGCCCTCCCCGGGTGACCTGGAGTTGTTGGAGCTGGTGTGGTGGCCAGGAGCCGCTCCGGATGTGTGAGCGTCGGTGAACAAAGGCCATCGGCTCCTTTGCGTGCGGGGCTGGGGTGGCCTCGTGCCCTTACAGCTCGCCTTCTGCCAAGTGGCCGATCCCCCATCGCCTGTCTCCTCCTCATTAAACCTCAAGCTGCTCTTGCTCCCCTTTGAATTCGTCCACTTATCTCTGCTGTAAAGCCCCATTGAAAGGGCTGGTTGTAGCCGGGATCTGACTCTGATGCTTCCCATTGATGCTGGCGAGGTCTTGAAAAGCTCCTTTCTCTGCCTCCTCCCGCTGCGTGCTCCTGCGAGGGATCCTCTTCAAAACCACCGAAGCCTTTGTACAGCGCCGGGTCTGTTGCAGGGAGCTTCGTTAGCTGCGACCCCAGCTTCGTTAGCCGTCAGTGCAACGGTGTCGCTTCTGGGCAGGGGGTTGGCGGCGGCGGGGGACCTCGGGGTGCAGCTCTCCCGGGTGCCCTTGCCCCTCGGAGGGCTCGGGTGCCGCGGCTGCAGGGGCTGCTCTCCCCCAGCCCTGCTGTCAGAGCGGGCGGTCGCTCATCCCCGGCGGCTGCTCCAGGAGGGTGGGGAGGACCGGAGATCGCTTGTGTGTAGCATAAGTGCTTCTAAAATAAGATTCTTTTCTCACACTGCGTTTCTTGAATTGCCTTAACTGCCTCTTTCCTTTTCTTGAAAGCCGAGTGACTGTCACTGCGGTGGCTCGCACGTTTCCCAGAGCTGAGCTCGCCCCCTCGCACGCGAGGGCACCTCCACGCTGCTGCTCTCTGCTCCCCACGGGGCTGGGAAGGACGCGAGCTCTGCGGAGAGCTGCCACAGCCCCTCAGCCGGCATCCCACACCGCCCCGGGATGTGCTCGGGGTGCCTCTCGCACCTGCTGCCAAGGGCGTGGGGACGCGGGGGTGCTGTGTCCCTGCTCCCTTGGGGTGAAGTCCCTGGGCACGAAGCGGCATTCACGGCTTCCCCGCTGCTGTTTTGGGCAGCTCAGCCCTACGTCTGCCGGCTGCATCCCGCCTGTGTGAGGCCGAAGGCTTCTCCCGGCAGCCGGAGGGAAGGGCTGGTCAGGCCCGGGGCTGTGTGTTTGCCGGAGACTTCCGCCGCAGACGGTGTCTCGGGGGAGACGATGCTGCCTGGACGCGGATCAAATGGCTCTGGGGGCGGATGAGCCGCTGGCCAGTGCCTCGCAGCTGCGGGAGCTTCCTCTGCCTGCCCCGGCTGTGGGAAGTGGTGGGAGAGGGATTAACCTTCTCCTGGCTCTCCCCTGTGTGGGGGTGGCTGGACCCCCATGTCCCACAGCTGAAGCTCCCTGTGTGGCTCAGCCTGTTCCCCATCGTGGGGTCCTCCCCCCAAACCTGCTGTCCCCTCTGTGGGATCCCCCACATCTGCCTTGCTGTTCCCAGGGGTGAGTCCTGTTTCCCTGGGGTCCTGGCTCTGCACGGGGGGGCTCGGTGGTACCCCTCTGCCCTTGCTGTGCCCAGTTAGTAATGCCTGATGGGAGGGAGAGAAGGGCCAGGCTCAGCAGCAGCTGTCCTACTGCCAGGCCTGGCTTTGGAGGGGGCTGGAGCCCACCTGTAAGAGGAAATTTCATGTGCAGGGTAACACTGGGTGTGATCTTGAATCACAACAACTTGGAGCTGGGCCACCGCTGAAGTGAGTGACAAAATCTGCTACATACATGATCTTCTTCTGTCATCATACAGAAATAGTATATAAGGTTTAAAAATTCACAGAACTTTCCATGTGGCCTTTTCAGTTCTTAGAACTCAGCGGTCTGGATGTCCACAGAGTTTCACATCTTCAGCACAACTTTTCTGTCTTGTTCCTGCTCTGCTTCAAAGAAGTTATCTTCATGTCATCACGTCTCATCATCTTCCTCTGTGAAGGTTATGGTCTGGAAAGCTTAAAAATACACTTGCTCAAGCAAAGATCAGTTGATTGATTTCCTATTTGTTAGCAGTGCTGACACCTGTGAAGGTTAATTGATCAACTATTGTCTATTGATTCATCTGCTGATTAGCTTTGACCAATCTTGTGATGGCCTTGGAAAGGGGACGTAGCTGAGAACCTGTGTTCTGAACTCAGTTCGATATAGTGATGGACTTCACCACCACCCGAGCATCCCCTGTGCTCACAGCTGACCCTTCCAGATATTTTTTCACGTGTGCCCCAAATACCCCCTGCTTCTCCCTCCTACATGAACTCCTGCCCTTCCCTCTGCCGCTGGTGGGGGTCCTGCCCCACCAAAAGCATCGCCAGTGAACGGTCCCTGCTGAAGGTGAGCCCGGGTGTTACCGGTGTCCCCTGCCTGGGGACCGCCCGTCTCGCTGAGGAGGAGGGAGGACATCTGAGGACAGAGCCCAGCCGTGGAGGACGCGGGAGAAGCTCGTGTCTGGCACTCGCTGAGCGATGAGCAGAGGACGCTTGACGCAGGGTTCAGAAAATGTCACTGCTCGCCACTGAGCGCCTGATGTTTGCTCCGCTGGCCCCATCACCTCGGGTGTTGCTGGCCTCGCTGGCCGCCTGTGATGGTGGGCAAACCCCCCGGGGGCTGCAGGTGGGGTGATGCTCCAGGGGAAGGATGGGTGCTGTGTTTAACGAGGTCCCTTCTGGGGGTCTCCTGGGGAGGGGGAGTCCCCAGTGGCCCCTGTCCCCTCGCCGCAGGGCGCTGTGCTCAACGCAGTGCTTGTTGGCGCTCACCCTCTCTCCTGCTTGGAGCTTGGCTGGGGCCCATCGCCTGAGCGGGTGTCTGGGCTCCGGGGAGCTTTCTTTGCTGGCTTTTGATGTCTCTGGGGTGTCGGCGGCGCAGACAGAGGGGGTGGCGGGGGGGTGGCTCATGCATAATGCAGGGCTCTGTAAGAAACTGGTGTCTGCGCTGAGCTCCTGCAGGTTTGAAAAATTAAGCGCCTGTCAAACGCCTGTAAATCGTAGAGCAGCCGTTACCAGTCGCCTGACGGTGCAGGCAGCACCAGCCCCTCCTGCCAGCTCCAGCCCGCTGCTGCCCGGGGGTCCCTGCCCTGGCTGGGGTGGGTGCTCGGGGTCCTCTGTGGTGCAGGGACCTTTCCTGCCCTTGGCTACCCTTGTCCACTCTGTCCAGGGCAGCTTTCCAGTGTTGGCCTGGGGATGCCGGCGTCCCTCTGGCTGCAGCCAGTGCTCTGCACGCCAGCTCCTGGCTGGGATGTGCGGGGGCTGGCACCAGCTCCTGCTCCGCGGCGACTTGTCCCGCTGGTGCCAGCAGCCTGCTCTCCCGCCTGCCGTGCTTCCTCGGGCATGGCTTGGCATTGCTTTTCTTGGGCTTCCCAGCACGATTTGGAGGCTCTGCCGCTGTGGCCAGGGTGACCCAACTGGGAGGACCTGCTCTCCCAAACGCCAATGCAACAGCTCGTGAGTGCGCCCGGGGTGCGTGGCACGGGGGCTCTCCTGGCCGAGCCCTGCTCTGGCATGGGGTGGGGAACAGAGCTGGGCTCGCCCCTCGCCCCCGGCGCCGTGCGTCACGCACCGATCGGAAACCCCAGCTCCCGCCTGCGCCCCGCCGTGGGAACGCTCTGCCCCCGCTGCCCTCTGTGAGCGGGTTCCTCTCCCGGCGCCGTACGAACGTGCGTTGTGCACAACCCAGTAAAGCCAGGGCGGCGCTTTGGCTACGGATTGCTGCTTGGCAGCTCAAAAAATATTGAGTTGACGGGAACAGTGCCCTGCTGTGGCTCCGGGAAGGGGGCTGGAGGGTAGACACAGTGGAATGCGGGATGCATCTGGCTGGGGGGACCGGAGCGTGGGCTCCCACCCAGCTGCGGGGCTTGTGCCCAGGCTGGGATTTTTCCCAGCTGATGCCAACTGTGCTGTTTGCGAGGGCTCGGCTGCTCCTTGGGAACAGCCGGCAGCGCTGGGGCGAGCTGCGCCAAGCCCGTGCGCGCCGTGTCCTGCCAGGCTGCCCCGCGTAAGCCGCGTCCTCGGCCACCACCTGACACCCTGACTCAGCCGCCAGCGTGGCGGGGGGCTCGGTCCCTGTTCCCGTTGTTCCCTCGAGGAGGGTGCTGGGGCCCGAGGCTGCCTGGCTGGTCCCTGTGCCGGACACTGGAGCGGAGCCAGGGGCGCGCGGCCGCCCTGGTCCAGCTGGCTGCGTGAATCAGTGCTGGTGGAGGTGGTAATTACTGCTCTGCGTAGAAGCGCGGCTGCTGCTGCGCCCAGCTCTGCCGAGCGGCAGCTGCTCTCCTTCGCCTCTTATCGCCGCCGGGACTCTGACTCATCCCCACCCCTGTGCGGCCGGAGAAAGGGGCAGAAATCCCAGCGGTGGGGCTGCTCCCGGCCCTGCTGGGATGTGGGGCTGGATGTGAGGCTGGTGACTCACAGCCCCGCGGCGTCCGCCTGCCCCGATGAGCTCAGGGTTAATCCGTCAGCCGTCCTCCTTCCCTCTGCGTCCCCAAAATTAATGACGAGTGAAACCCAGCCCTGTTCGCAAGCGACCGTGGCTGGTTTGTCCTGAGTTTTGGGATGTGCTGGGCTGCCATGGCGTGGTGCTCAGCACAGCGTGGGCAGTGTCCAGCCCCGGACCGCGCCGTGGGCGCTCGTGGTGCTGAGCACCCACGGGACAGCCAAGCTGGTGGCTTCACCTGGTTATTTTTAGGTGCTTTAGAAGTGTCCCAGAGGGCTTCTAAAAAGATTCATTTTATTCTTGGAGCCCCGGCCCTGAGGCCGTCTCCAGCTCTCTGCCAGGCCCCGTCTCTGGAAACTGGTCTTTAAAAAGCTCGTGGGCGGCTGGGGGAGCCTGGAGTGGGGGGACCTGTCTGTGGGGTCCTTCGGTGCTGGGCAGAGCCTGCTCACGCCCTCGACGCCGAGGCGGTGAGACACGGCGTTGCGTGGCAGGCGCTGGCCGACAGTGCGTGGTCTGCGCCGGTTGCAGCCGCGGTTCGTGCCTGAACACGAGCGGCGAAGTGCTGAGCTGTGAGTTCGTCATCCCGCTGCCGCCTTTCATCTCGCGTGGGGGAGGAGGAGGGCAGATAGCGATCTGCTCGATCCACTCGTGGGCCACGCAGGGGCCGGCGGCTGCGACGGGGTCTGCCGTGCGGTTTGGGGCGGGAGGGTGCTGCGGCGGCCTGGGCTCTGCCGGGGGCGTAACTTCTCCCCTCCCTGCCCCGCAGAGCAGCCATGGAGGTGATGAACATGATGGAGCAGCCGATCAAGGTGACGGAGTGGCAGCAGACCTACACCTACGACTCGGGCATCCACTCTGGCGTCAACACCCAGGTGCCCTCCGTCAGCAGCAAGTGCCTCGGGGACGATGACGAGGTCTACGGGAAGCAGTACACCATCAAGAAGACCACCACTACGAGTTACTGCCAGGGAGGGAGCCAGGGCCAGAGCCAAGCGCAAGGTAGGGGCTGTGGGGCCGGGCACGTCCGCGAGCTTGGCTGCTCGCTTCCTGCCTTTCCGTGCCTCCCCCGTGAGCCATGCTCCTTCTAGGCGCTCCTCCGTGCCTCCTTCCACACCCCGGGAGCTGTTGCTGCCTAAAATATGCTCCTTCCTGTCCTCCTTCCTCATGCCGAGAGGCTCTTGTGTGGGAGCGGCGCGCAGCCAGCCCGCGGTAGTGCTGAGCCGTGCGCATACACACATCCCAGCTCGCCGGTGGGTTGGCTCCAGATAGAAACAGCTGATCCCAGCCCGCGGATCGGCTCTGCTGCCTGTCTGCCTGCTCGGGAAGCCTGTCTCAGCACGGCTGGTGGAGCTGCCGTAGAGCCCCGCCGGCCGGCCCGTCTTCTCTCGCTGCTGCGAGGGCGAAGCAGGCGGAGACGCAGCCCCCAGCGCCGTGCAGAGGGACAAGCCCTCCCGAGCCCCACGCGGTCTCTGTGCCGCAGAGGTGGGCACCGTGGGTGGCTGCTGCAGCGTCTCTGTCCCTCGGGTCACGCTTGGCCTGGCATCCTCCGTCTCCATCTCCTAATCCCAGTGCCAGCTGGTCCCAAGTTGCAAATATCCTTTATTTTTTAATTAATGGGCCTTGTGTGACAACTGCCTAATCATGCTGCCTAATTGAGTGTCGTCTTATCTCTGCGCTGCCGTCTCTGTTTACGCTTTGAAGCACCGGCTCCTTGCAGAGTGCGCTGGGACTGCTGACGTTGCTGGTGTCGTTGTGCTGAGCTCTTGCTCAGCTCGTTGAAATTGGAAAGCAGGGCTGGGGAGCGCTCCTCGGAGAGAGCCCGAGTCACACGCTGCCTCCCCGTCTTCCCCTGCAGCGGACATGGAGGCTCAGCTGGCCATGACCCGGGCCCAGCGTGTCCGGGCCGCCATGTACCCCGAGACGGTGGAGGACCGCTCCCTGCTCATCACCACCCAGCTGGAGGGGCAGCAGACCAACGTGCAGCGCCTGGCAGAACCCTCGCAGATGCTGAAATCGGCCATCGTGCACCTCATCAACTACCAGGACGACGCCGAGCTGGCCACCCGCGCCATCCCGGAGCTCACCAAGCTGCTCAACGATGAGGACCCGGTAAGGAAGCGCGGTTTGCCTGCGCGTGTCTCTGGGCCGCTGCGTGGCTCTGCCGCTCCAGCACTGCCCTGCCCAGCGCGATGCCAGGCCAGCTCTCGCCCAGCAGAGTGGGCTCCCTCCTGTCCCCGCTGTGACAGGCAGCGGCGGGCCCCCCTCCCACCCGCCGGTTTCTCTCCCCTCCCCAGGTGGTTGTCAGCAAAGCAGCCATGATCGTCAACCAGCTCTCCAAGAAGGAGGCGTCGCGCCGGGCCCTGATGCAGTCGCCGCAGATCGTGGCGGCTGTGGTCCGCACCATGCAGAGCACCAGCGACCTGGACACGGCCCGCTGCACCACCAGCATCCTGCACAACCTCTCGCACCACCGCGAGGGCCTGCTCTCCATCTTCAAGTCCGGCGGCATCCCGGCCCTCGTCAGGATGCTGAGGTACGGAGGTGCCGGCGGGGGGTCCCGGGAGGACGGCAGAGCCGAGTGGTCCCTCCCGGGCTGGCAGGGAGGCGAGGGAAGGGCTTGTGCTGCCCCTAGACGTGGGTCCTCCTTCTGCTCACACCAAAACGAGGGAGTGGGACACCTTGAGCCTTTGAGCCTGGGAAAGCCCCAGGGGTTTGCTGCAGTTGGAGCTTTTATGGAGGCACGAGGAGGGGAGTGGTCTCCCACGCTGCCTTGTCCATGGAGATGGGGCTTTGTCTCTGCTCTGCCCTGAGGAGAGGTGTCCCTTCCCTGAGGGCCAGCCCGGGGCCATGTGTGACGTGGTGGCCTGGCAGCGGGTCCTGCTGAAGGCGCTGGGTGGGAGTCAGGGCTCGGGGCAGCCCCGCGGGCTCGGCTGGCGGCCTGGTGAGCCCGGAGGCAGCTGCCCGCGCTGAGGTGGCTCTGTGCCGTCTGCCTGCAGCTCGCCGGTCGAGTCCGTCCTCTTCTACGCCATCACCACCCTGCACAACCTGCTGCTGTACCAGGAAGGGGCCAAGATGGCCGTGCGCCTGGCTGACGGCCTGCAGAAGATGGTTCCCCTGCTGAACAAGAACAACCCCAAGTTCCTGGCTATCACCACCGACTGCCTTCAGCTCCTTGCCTACGGGAACCAGGAGAGCAAGGTGGGCACGGGAAGCCTGGCGTGCCCCACGGCGCGGGGTCCTGCCGGAGGGAGGGCAGGAGAGGGGCGGTTGCCCAACCTTGCTCCACACAGAAGCCCAGGAGCGCGGGGGTGGGAGCTCCCGACATCTCAGCCCGTGTGCTCCTTGGCCGCAGCCGGCAGCGGAGCAGTTGTGCATCCGACCTCTCACAGGTGGAGCAGCCCCAAAAGCACAGACTGTCCCAGTCTGGCCGGTAAATCGGCTCGGCTGGGTTTCTTCCCCCGCTGCTCCGGGCAATGCATCTTTGTTCTTTGGCTGCTCCTCTCCTCCTACGCACGAGTCGTCCCAGCCTTGCGTGGAGGTTTCGTCCCTGGACCTGCTCTGACGCTGGTGGGGGCGGGAGCCGCTGCCTGTCCTGCCTGCGGCGTGGGGCGAGGGACCCCGGTGCGCCGGGCTGGGGTGGCTGGGGGGGATAGTGGCAGCGCACGGCCCCAGCGGGGCTGACCTGAGGCACTGCTGCGTGCTGAGGCACTGGTCCTGCCTGCCTTGTGTCCTGGCACAAACTGGGGAAAGCAGAGCGGTGGTCTGAGCAGCCCCGAGCTGCCGCACGCCCCGACCCTGGCCCTTCTGTTTTGCAGCTGATTATTTTGGCCAACGGAGGACCCCAGGCCCTGGTGCAGATCATGCGCAGCTACAACTACGAGAAGCTGCTCTGGACCACCAGCCGGGTGCTCAAGGTGCTGTCGGTGTGTCCCAGCAACAAGCCCGCTATCGTCGAGGCCGGTAAGAGGGGCTGGGTGGCTGCAGCAGAGCTGGTGTAAAACGGGAGGAGCGCTGGTGTCAGGGTGATGTGGCTGAGGATGCCGTCTCACCGCTGACGTGCGGGATGGGCTGATGCCTTGCACGGCCAGGTGAAACCACCTGTGTGTGGTTTCTTGCTCTTGGGCAGGATCTGGCCCAGGTGGCCGGCTGGGAGCTGTCTTCCCGCGCCGCGTTTAGCCCCTGCTAAGCCGTGAGGCCACGGCGTGCGTTGGAGGCGTCGGTGGGGTGGTGCCCAGTCTGCGCTCGCCGTGCAGACCCGCGTCTGTCCCTTCTCCTCCCTGCTGGGGCAGCTTTGGCTGTTGACAGATGGGTGGTGTCTCCTTCCCTGGCAGGCGGCATGCAGGCGCTGGGCAAGCACCTGACCAGCTCCAGCCCCAGGCTGGTCCAGAACTGTCTGTGGACCCTGCGAAACCTCTCTGACGTGGCTACCAAACAGGTGAGTCTGCGGGACCCCGAGTCGTGCTTCAACGCGGCGTTTCAGAGGCTTCTCTGTACCGGCTGCCCCTCGCCCTCTCCTTGTGCCAGACTGAACCCGAAGCGACGTCCTCGTGCCGTTTCCAAGCCCTGCGGGCTGCGGCAGCGCGTGTGCCTGGCAGCGCGAGGGGGTGCCCGGCAGCGCGAGGGGGTGCCCAGCCGCGCCCCAGCCCCGCTGCAGCAGGGGTTTGCCTGGCATCGCAGGATGCTGCTTCCTGCCTATGGCTCGTCCCGTGCCAGCCGGCTGCCAGCGCTCCGGCTGTGTCCCCGCTGTGGGACCGAGGCCACCGGCAGTTGCTCACGCGCTCAGCGGGACATCGCCGGGGCTGCTGCTTGTTCTGAATCGGGGAACCCTGGCTGCCTGCTCAGCCCCTTCCCCAGCGAGGGGACCGCCGTCGAGGCGGTTGTGCCTGTGGGGCTGAGCGGTGGCCGACGTGAGGGTGACCCCAAGCTCTGCTCCGGGGTTGCTCTCCCCAGCCCTCTGCCGCCTCCTGATGCGTTCCCCATCTGCCGGAGCCGCCTCTCCCTGCGCTTTAGCGCCTGATGCAGCATGGAAACTATTTGGGCTGGCGTGTAACTGTCCCCTGGCTCTGCTGAGTGAAGGGGGGACAAGGCCATGGCGCCTTTAACTCCTTCCTGCCCCGCTGCTGGCTGCCTGCCGGCGTGGCTGGGACCGCGGCCACCCCGGGACAGCTCATGGAGCGCTGGCAGGCGCATTGTTTGCGCTTCCCAGCAGGGAAAAGCTGCTGGAGATATTAAACTCTAAGTAAAGCTGCACATGTTGGCGGCAGCTGCTGCTCGCGCCGTGCCGGCATCGTGGAGAAGCAGCCCTGGCTGCGGGAGGCGCGAACGCTGCCTCTCCGCCATCGCTGCCTGCTCCGGCCCGCGTGGGGCCGGGACGCAGGGTGCTGGGGGGTCCGCAGCGAGGGGTGTGCGAGCTCCAGCGAGGGTGGCCGCACGAGCGACGGCGGGGGGCTGGGTCCTCTCTGCGACGGCAGGAGCTGTCCTTGTGGGAAGGGGCTCCTCCTCTCCGAGGCCGGTCTGGGGGACGCAGCTGCAGTTCCCCATGCTCGGTCGAGAGACACAGGGGACGGGTGCGGGGCTGCAGCCCAACCGTTGGCTGAACCCGGGTCCGGCTGCATGGGATCTGGTCCAACCTCCCATCCCTGCTCCCGCAGGAGGGCCTGGACGGCGTCCTCAAGATCCTGGTGAACCAGCTGAGCTCCGACGACGTAAACGTGCTGACCTGTGCCACCGGCACCCTCTCCAACCTGACCTGCAACAACAGCAAGAACAAGACCCTGGTGACGCAGTCGAACGGGGTGGAGGCCCTGATCCACACCATCCTGCGGGCAGGTGACAAGGAGGACATCACCGAGCCGGCCGTCTGCGCTCTCCGGCACCTCACCAGCCGGCACCCCGAGGCCGAGATGGCGCAGAACTCGGTGCGGCTCAACTACGGCATCCCCGCTATCGTCAAGCTCCTCAACCAGCCCAACCAGTGGCCACTGGTCAAGGTAAGGGGCTGCAGGAAGCCGGTGGCTGGGCTCGAAGCCATGGTGGGATGCACTGCTGGGGGGGGTCTGCAGCTGGTGCCATGCATGGAGCAATCGTGGGGTGCTGCCACTGCAGCCCTGCTTCTGTTGGGCCGTGTCCTTGATGGAGGAAATGGCTCGTGCCAGCTGCTCGGCTGGAATCAATACTCCCCCCAGGCTCCCCCGCGGAGAGCGGGCTGGATCCGGTGTGGGAGGAAGCTGAAGTCAGCTGGAGCCGCAGAGGGGGATGGGTGGGACAGGCAGGGGGAAGCGGGGCCCGGCCGGCCAGTCCCACGGGGAGTGCGCACTACTCCAGCCTGCGATCGAGATGAATCTCTCCTTCCCCCCCTCCTCTCCTCCAGGCTACCATCGGTCTGATCCGCAACCTGGCCCTGTGCCCGGCCAACCACGCCCCGCTCCAGGAGGCCGCCGTCATCCCCCGCCTGGTCCAGCTGCTGGTCAAGGCTCACCAGGACGCCCAGCGGCACGTTGCGGCCGGCACGCAGCAGCCCTACACGGTGAGTCCCCGCGGCAGGGTCTGCCGGGGGTGCCCCTCTGCCCTGCTCCTGGCACAGCCTGGCACCCCAAAAGCCGGCCTGTCCCTGGGGGGTAGCCTGTGCCCCCGCTCAGGGTGGTCGTGTGCTTGTACCCCGGCAGGATGGAGTGAAGATGGAGGAGATCGTGGAGGGCTGCACGGGGGCACTGCACATCCTGGCCCGGGACCTCATGAACCGCATGGAGATCTTCCGCCTCAACACCATCCCTCTCTTCGTGCAGGTCAGGGGCTGGGGGGCCGCGGGGGCTGCGCTTTGCCACCTCCCACGTGGCCAGCACAGCCCCACGGGGCCGGGGCCAGGGAGCTGCGGTGCTCGACTGGCAGCGTCCGCGTGCATCAGGCCGCGTTGGGGCTTGATGGCCTCGCGCTGGCTGCTTCACGTTGCCGCTCATCTCTCCTGACAGCTCCTCTACTCGCCGGTGGAGAACATCCAGCGCGTCGCGGCTGGCGTGCTGTGCGAGCTGGCCCAGGACAAGGAGGCGGCAGATGCCATCGATGCCGAGGGAGCTTCGGCTCCGCTGATGGAGCTGCTGCACTCCAGGAACGAGGGGACGGGTGAGTGCCGCTGTGCCAGGCCCCGTGCCGGGGGCTCTCTGCCACCTGGCATCCCCCCTGGCATTTCGGTGCTGCGCGACACCGGGAGCTGAAGCTGCTCCCCTTCCCCTGCAGCCACCTACGCGGCTGCAGTGCTCTTCCGAATCTCGGAGGACAAGAACCCTGACTACAGGAAGCGCGTCTCTGTGGAGCTCACCAACTCCCTCTTCAAGCACGACCCGGCAGCCTGGGAGGCGGTGAGCATCCCGCTGGGCGCAGAGATGAGCTCTTTTCCCTGGGGAAACCGGTGCCTCTTGGGATGGATGGCCCTGTCCTCCCTCCGAAAGCTGCCGCTCTGGCCAGAGCTTGGAGAGGCAACCAGCGAATTGGGGGGAGGTGGGAGGTGGACGGGCTGCGGCCTCGGCTCTCCGGCAGCCCTGGGTCGCGGTACCCGCTACCTGGGGCGGGGCTGGGCACCGCGCAGCCCCCTGAGCATCGTGCACGTGTGAGCACGTGTCTCCAATTCTGTCACCTTCTTTTGTAGGCTCAGAGCATGATCCCCATCAACGAGCCCTACTCAGATGGTGAGTACGGTGACGGCTCTTCCTTCAGGGTCCCCCGTGGGCCGTGCTCTGGCGGGGCAGGTGCTTTGCCTCACCAAAGCCGGGCTGGTTTGAAATCCTCCTTTGGGCGGCAGCCAGCAAAGCGCCAGCCTGGCCCTCCTGGGGATGCTCCAGCGGGATGCTCAGCACCCTGGGGAGCACGTGCAGCCGCTCCCCTGTGTGCCTGGGCTGGCCCGGAGGTTTGGGGCAGCGGGTGGCCCTTGTGCCGCGCGCTGCCGTGAGCGGGGGGCTAGGAGGGTGGCTGAGGCCTGGAGAGGTCTCACTGCGGGAGCTGAGGTTGCCGCTTCCCTTCCCCGCAGAGCTGGACCCCGGCTACCGCCCCATGTACTCGGGCGACATCCCGCTGGACCCCATCGACATGCACATGGACATGGACGGGGACTACCCCGTGGACGCCTACAGCGACGGCGTCCGAGCGCCCTTCGCTGACCACATGCTCGCCTAACGCGCCCCGCAGCCCCCGCACCAGGTAGTCGGTGGCATCTCCCCGGGGTGTGGACGCTTAACGAGGGCGCGCTCGGCCCCAGAGCGGGGTGGGCACCCGGGGGAGGCAGGGTTGGCTGTGGTGCTGCCGCGGGATCCGTGGTGCTGCTGCAGGTCAGCGTCCCCATTGCCCCGCGGGCTCGGGGAGCCCTTGGCTCTGGTCTCCTCCAAAATCCCCCCTCGGTCGAGTAACGGGAGCTTCTCCTGCCGCGCGCAGGTGTTTTCTCCATACAGAAGAGGGTGGCCCCAGAGCTGAGTATTCGCAAGAAGGACTTGGGAGACAGAAGTGCCTGAGAAGACAAACTTTTCCATTCCCACGAGAGGTTTTATTTTTGATTTTTTTTTTTTCTTCGCTCTGGGTCTGTGGAGAAGGTCCTTCCTCCTGGGACTGCTTCGAGCACCTACTGCCGCATCCAGCATCCAAGATACTGTTTCTGAAGCTTTAAGACACCCAAACCCCGCACCATTAGCGACCTTTCATTGGCAAGATAGTCTTTTCTATGAATATATATTTCTTTTTTATTTTTAATATGGTGCCAACGGCTTTTGCCGTCTTTAAGTTTGTGCTTTCTAACTTCCCCACTATTTGTTCTGCGTGTTAGCGTTCGAGGAGAGAAATCTAACACGGGAAAACCCTTTGCTTTCTGCAAACTCTGACTTAATCAGGCCAATCTGGAGTTTGCTGAAACCAAAGGGTGCCGTGTCCCAGGACCTTCGTTTTAGCCATCGGGATGTCTGCGGTTTAATTCTTTCCGATCAGCTGTTGGGGAGCTGATTTGTGTACCTGCCTGTCCTACCAGTACCCATAGGGGAGTGACTCCAGCGTTAGGAACCGTGTCCTTGTACCAGTCTCTGTTGCACATTTTAACCCGTTTCCCTTCTTTTTGGTGAGTGGTGTGTTTCCGTCCCCTCCTACCTTATCTAACACATTTTTTAAAGAGGCTCTAGATCCGATGGTGGCTTAACGCTTCCACCGGAAAGGGATGGACAGTTACTGGCGTGTGGTTCAGGAGTGGAAGATTTTATTATTTCTGTAAGTTGTTTTTGTATAGACCAAAGCAAAGAATAAAATAACCCCCCCCAGCCCCGCGTTGCCCTGAGCCTGTTCTTCGGTCGGCTGCAGAAGGTCAGGGATCCCCTTGGGACAGCTTGGTGAGGCGCAGGCCACCCCTCACAGCTCCCACCGCCAGCCCTGCACCCGGACTTGCTGCCAACCATTCCCTCGCCCGTCGCGGTGCCGGGTTAGCATGCCGGCTCCGTACGGGCGTCTGTCTGCTCTGTCAGGAGGTAAAAACTCCCAGTAATTAAGATGTTTGTTCATTAGGCAGCATCACCGGCATCTCTTCTGTGCTGCTGCGCAGAGCTCGCTTTAACGAGCTCTGGGGATGAACGCGGCGGTGGGGAGCGAGCCCCGCTGATTGATGGAGCGAACCCCGGATGGAGCCGCGAGAGGCCGGGTTAAAAAAGTGATTTACTCAGTCAAACCTGGTCGCCTCCTCCAGCAGCCCGGCTCCACAGCAGGAACAGATGGCGGCAGGAAATATCCTCAGCTGAAACGCTGCCTGGCACCGGCGCCCGGGGAGGGAGATGGGGAAGCGGTGCTGGGCAGGGATCCTGCTGGGAGGTGGGAATGGTTCGCAGAGTTACCCACCAAATTCAGGGCTGCCCATCTGCTCAGCGCGGGACGGGGACAGCCACCGCCGGCCCTGTCCCACGGCGCATTTTTGGGCAAGAAGACACAGCCTGAGCCCAGAGGCAGGAGATCGCCTGCAGCAGCTTTGTGCGAGGGTTTTGTCTGTGGGGGGGTATGGGCTGGGCGGGGAAGGGTGAGACTTGGGGCGCTCTGGGGTGCCCACGTCCCCGGCCCTGGTGGGATTGCTGCATCAGTTCAGCGAGATACCTACCACCGTGACACGGGGAGGCAGCTGGAGAGCCAGGACATTGTCCCCGACCCTCCGGCTCCAAGCTCTGCCCGCTGTAGCACTGCTCGATCCGTGCAGCTGCTGGCAAGATGCTGCTCAGCCCGGCACGGCTGCCGCCAGCGCGGGGAGATGGGGCGACGTCATCAAAGGGGACAAAAAGAAGTCACGGCCATCCCCACTCACCGTCAGTGTCAACCCCTCTGGCCTTGCACCCGGCCATGCCAGGGAGGGGGACGGGGAGGTGGGTGCCCACCACCCTCGGTGCGCAGGATGCTGCAGAGCGCAACAGGACATGAAGGCTCACACGGCCGTGGTGGCGTGCTGTGCCGTGCTGTGCCGTGGTGCCATGCTGCGCCGTGGTCGGTCCCTGGGGCTGGAGTGAGCCAAGGACGAA
This sequence comes from Ardeotis arabs, assembly GCA_011801015.1. Classification (NCBI taxonomy): domain Eukaryota; kingdom Metazoa; phylum Chordata; class Aves; order Otidiformes; family Otididae; genus Ardeotis; species Ardeotis arabs. Next base: position 26,136 of record JAAGAY010007469.1, read on the forward strand.
GGCAGCAAGGAGTGGGTCTGGGCGGCGGGGCCGGCTCCAGCGCTGTCCCACCACTTTGGGGGAACATCCTGCGCCGAGCTCAGCCCCGTGGCCAAGCCCCGGTGCAACAGGGATGCAGCCGCATTTCCTGCCGCAGCCCGTGCCAGGACCAGGGATGAGCAAAACACCAGCAGCTTTCCGAGCAGCCCAGGCAGAGCCGAGCGTGCTTCCCGAGGGCAGCAGGGCTGGGGTTGCTCTGCAGCTCACAGGACGAGGCTGGGGGGCCAGCCCCGATATAATGGGGCTGCTGGGGGGCACTGCCAGGATTTTTGGGGGGAATTAGAGCTGCAGGATGCCTGTACCAGGACAGTTGGAGCTGCTTGCGGGGTCTCCCAGGGAGCTGCGTTCCCCGGCGAGCCAGGGTGGGCAGAATGGGGGTGACGGGGGTCCCTGGGAGGCGGCGAACCAGACTACAGGTCCCAGCATGCCCAGCCGTGCTCCGCACCTGCCCGGGGAGCGGCTTCTCTTATCGGCGGGGCCGCGGGAGCGATGGGCGAGGGCCCAGCAGCCGCCTCCACACCCGCAGCAGCGCCAAGCGGTGAGTGCGCCCCGGGACCCCCCTGTGCGCTGAGACCCACCGACCCGCTGGGACCCCCACGCACTGAGACCACCGACCCCTGGGACCCTCAGTGCACTGAGACCCCCACTCTCCATCCCTGCTCTGGGGCGCACCGTATCCCCGCTGTCGCTGAGTGCGCTGTCCCACCTCCGGGCACCCCGAGGCCCCGGGCAGCCCCCGCGGGTGAGCCCTGGACCGTGCTGTGCCAGGTCCACCGGTCCCCTGGGGCCGTCACAGGCGGCGGCTGCTGGAGCCCCCCCAGAGAATTTGCCTTGGCTCGCCCCTTTTCCTGGCGCTCGGCTCCCCCCCGCGGCCCCACTCCCACTCGTGGGCTCCGACACCCGTAACACATTTCTACACATTGCCACTGAAGCCTTCGCCCCTCGCCCGGGCGGGATTTCCCACTCCCTTAGTGTTATTGGTCCGGGGTCTGCAACAGGGACGGGGTCCCAGGGGTCCCAGGGGTCGGTTTGACCGCAGCAGAGCCCGGCTGGGGAGGGGGCTCAGTGGCAGTGGCCACCGTCTGGCTGCGCTTTGTGGTCAGCGATGCCTGGAACCAGGAAGTTTGTGTGGGAGAAGGGAGCATTTCCCCGCTCGGCAGGGAGAGGCTGGCGCTGCGGAGGGTGTTTCTGCAGGGGGAAGGGACCGGAAGGCTCAGCCCCTCGGGCACAGGGGTCTGCGGCGGGGGTAGAGCGTGGGGTGTCGGGGGGCGACGACGGAGCTGAGCTCTGGGCTGGGGAGCCAGTTCCGGCTGGGAAGCCAGGCAGCAGGTGGGACGAACTGCCGGGGCCGGAGTCCATCCCCAGCGGCCTTGGGTGCAAGGAGAGACCCATTTCTGAGCGATGCTTTGGGCGGATGCTGTCAGGATGGGACGGAAGGGGCTGTGGGAGCCCCATCCTGGCCATGACCGTACCCTGCCCCACACCACAGCGGGGATGCTCCCAGCCCGGGGGGGCTCTGCGGGGGAACGTCCCCTGGGCTGGGGCAGGGCAGGGCTGTGTTTGCCCTCATCCCGGGAGCGGGACCGAGCCACTGCCTCACCCTCACCCCGTGTGTCAGCCTTGCTGCCCTGCAGCCCCCCGAGCCCGGTGCTTGCGGAGGCTCCCGGCTCCTCGCAGCCTCCCCGACCCCAGGCTCCTGCTGCAGCAGCTGAGGGGAAAAAATAGCCCGTGGTGAGCCTGGCCACCCCAGCGCCGCTCAGCTGCTGCCAGCACCCGGGGCCAGGGTGGGGAAGGGGCTTCGGGTTGAGGCCAACGCGACCCCGCCGTGAGGCTGCGCAGGCGGCGGGGAGGCGCCCGGGCAGGAGCTGCGTGACGGCATCGGGGCAGGGCAGCGAGCAGCCAGCGCAGGCCTGCACGTGCACAGGGGCGCGGGCTGAGCCGGGGCCCTGCGTCTCCTGGCCCGCCATCGCCGGACGGTGCCCTGGACCCACCAGCCTCCTGTTCTCACCCTGCTACCTGCCAGCTCCATTGGGCCAGGTCCCCAGGTCCTCGCTGGTGGCCAAGGGGACGGCGGGGTCTGGGAGGGCGGTGGGAGCTGCCGGCACGTGTCTGAACAGGATCGCCCGTGGGGTGAGTTAATGTACGTGCAGGAGCTGGGCCAAAAGGAGACGCAGGGCTCTGGCAGCCCCAGCCGAGTGCTGACTCAGCGGCCGGGCTCCCTCCTTAGAGCCGGCAGCAGCGCGGCACCTCAGCACGGTGGGTCCCCTTCCTTCTCCGGGAGAAGTGGGGAGGGAGAGGGTCTGCGAATCTGGGGCTGGGGAGCTGTTCTCTGGGCAGCATGGTGCAGGATGGGGCCACCTAGGTCTGGTGGTCCCGGCACGGTGGGCAGAGGGCTGCGGGGGTGCAGGTGTGCTTCGGGGTGTCCCTGCTGTCCCTGCTCTGCATGCCAGGGTGGATCTGGCCTCGCTGGAGGGAGGTGCAGGGTGGCCTGGCCTGGGTGCTGCGGACGTGACAGCGACCAGGAGCACGTGCCGGGAGGGAGGGCAGCGGTGCCCTGGCACAGTGGTGCCAGCAGTGGCTGCAGCCCGAGCCAGGGCCACCGGAGGTGAGAGGAGAGCAGGAATGTGTTGGTTTTATGGCCCGTCTCGTGATGTGTTTATGGCTGGGATGGGACAGCCGCAGATGCTGCCCAGCCCTGTCCTGGGCAACCTGGCAGGTCCCTACTCTGCATCCTGGTGCTGATGGGGTGGAGGATTGCGGCCGAACTTTGCTCTGCAAGGTGGGGCTCCCGCGAGAGCTGCTGGCACCACAGCCGTGTCCACCCACTGCCGAGCAGCCGTAGGGCTCCTTCCCCTGCCCGCTTCCGCAGGCAGGGACACGGCTGCCATCCTGGGGGGAGCAGGGTCCTGCCCGGTCCCTTCAGAGCATCCTCTCCCCTGCCCGCTGCTGGCGCTGATCCGGACATCACCAAGGGTTTGCTTTGGTGCTGAGCCCCTGCATCGCGTAGCAGCTGCCGCGGCGGCGGTGCTGAGCAGGTACACTGACGCGGTGCCATCCCCAAAACTGCCCCACACTCAGCAGTGGGCGGAGGCTGAGCTGGGGCCTGCCTGGACACTGGCTGTCCTTGTGGTCCCCCCGTCCCCACAGCAGCCCACGGGCTGGCTGGGGAGCGGGGACGCCTGAGCCCTCGCCGCGCTCTCCAGGCCTCCGCAAGCCCCCGCGCCTGGCAGATGCTGCCCCAGGGAGGGGGTTTGGCCAGCCAGCGGGATGCTATGGGACGCGCGGGTGCTTGAGTGTGAGGCTGGGGTGCAGGATGTGTCCCCGGTCCCCAAAGCATCACCCTGACAGCTCCTTCTCCCCAGGCAGGGGCCGGAGAAGGGACTCTGCTGCCCGCCAGCGCCGCTCCAGGGAGCCAGGGAGGAAGGTGCTTCTCCCCATGGCAGCCGGCCCCCCCACGTAACGCCAGCCAAACTGGACACCGCGGTCCCCCAAGAGACCCCCCCCGGCCAGCACCCGCCCGCCCACCACCTCCGACCCGGCCCGGCCTCAAGCGCCACTGCCCTGCCCCACGCCGGCCCCGCGCCCCACGGGTCGGCTGCGGGCGGACGCCGCGATGTCGCCACCGTCACCGGTGGGTACAGCCGGGCGGTGCTGGTGGGTGGTCCTGGCGATTGGGGTGAGGGGGGCGAGGAGCTGGGGCAGCTCCGGGTTGGTCCTTCGTGCTGTCCCCACGGCGTGGCCGGTGCTGAGCCGCGGTCCCAGCATCCCTCGCCCCACGGCGACATCCCTGCCATCCCTGCCCTGCGGTCCCCGCGCCGCTCGGGAGGTGGCAGCAGGACCCTGCCCGCAGGAAGCTGGGGGGGGGGGTGAGGGGGAGCGAAGGGTCCCTGTGTGCCACCCTGAGGGGACCCCCAGTCCCCCCACGAGTGGCTGTGGGGACAGACCCATCAGCCCCAGCCCCCGAGGAGACAGACTGGGCTGAGGAGTGCGGGAAGCGCTGCCCCACCATGGCCCCTCTCCTGCATCCCCCTCCTCCCCGCTGCCCCCCACCCGCGGGTGACGCCGTGTCCCCCCTGTGTCCCCAGAGCCGTGCAGCGGCGATGTCCCCGAGGTGGAGATCGTCAGTCTGCTGGGCGAGCCGCTGCCCCGCTACACGCTGCGGGCCGACACCGTCTTCGGCTACGACCATGACGACTGGCTGCGTGCCCCTCCCGGTCCCCCAGAGCCCGTGGCCCCCCTCACCCCCCAGCAGATCGAGGAGACCCTGCGGTACTTCCGTGAGTGCCTCGTCCCGCGCGTGGGGACGCGAGGGCAGCGGGGTGTGGGCAGGGCTGTCCGGGCTGGGTCGAGGCCGCGAGGGCAGCGTGGGAGCTAATCGCCGCTAATGGGATTGACGGGCTGGATTTCTTCGCTCAGAACATCCCGGGCTAATTCTGGGAGTGGCTTCTGCTGAGCCGAGCTGAATGCTCAGAGAGAGCCTCCATCGTCTCCCAGGACCCTCTGCACCCCCCTGTGCCGTGGCTCCCCAGGGTGGGACACCAGCAGGAGGATGGGGCAGGTTGTGCTGGTGGCCCCCGGTGCTGCTGCCCCACCAAACATGACAGAGGCTGCGGCTGCCGGCGAAGGCCCCAGAGCCGTGGGGTGCAGGCACCCAGGGGCAGGCACCCACAGCCCCCGTGGTCGGGTGGGGGTGATGCCCCACGGCGCGGCCTGTTCCCAGCGTGGGGTCAGGGTTCAGCGGGGGGCACGGAGGGATTATCTCTGCTTTGCTTCTGCCTCTAGCCCGCCGGTGGCGGGGGCAGGATTAGAGCGAGGGGCTGGGGGGTGGATGTGGGGCAGAGGCAGACAGATGGGGCTGAGAGCCCAGCCCCGCTCCCACCCCCCCGCCTGAGACAGGCTGGGGCCAGACCTCCCCGTTGTGCCCTGCCTGTGCTTGCAGCCTTCCCCACCCATCAGCTCCCTCCCCAAGCAGGCTGCGGGGCCACCAGCCCCCCCCCGGCCACCAGCACCCCCCTCCTCTGCCGTGACAGCAGAGGGGCTTGAGCCCCAAACCCTCTTTGCGGTCTGCAGGACCCCAGGCACCCAGTCCCCTCTCCATGGGGGCACCCACGCTCGGCCTCCGGGAAAGCCGTGGGTCACATTTCTCCGTGTCTCCGATGCCCCTCGCACGTGCCAGCGTGGAGGGGGCCTGCACCGCCTCATCCCTTTCCCCAAATCTTTAAGCTGCCGTCAGAAATAGCCCCCTGTAATCTGCTTGTGCAGGGACGCAGGGACCTGTCCGGAGGAGCAAATCCCTGGGCAGCAGATTAGGAAGAAGCGGCTCCCGCCCGCCCGTGCCGAGACGCGCGCTTGTGTCCTTGGGGACCCCGGGGCGGGTGCCAGGTGAGCTGGCTGGGTCCCAACCCTCACCCTCTGCCATCACGGGAGAAACACGGGTGCCAGGGGGAGAGGCTGGGAGCAAGGGCGCCTGCTCCGGCCCTGGCTCTGGGACGGTACGGCGGGCCATGGTGTGGGGTCAGGGTCCCAGCGGGCAATACCGGCGTCATGCGATGGTGAGGGCCAGCTCCAGCCCCAGCCTCATCGATTCACCCGTTAGTTTGGTACTAATGAAGAACAGCACCGGGGGCAGGCGGCGCGTGTGTTGGCGTGACCAGCATCACGCTCAGCGCGCCGCGGCGCCGCGGCGCGGGGTGCTCGGTGCAGCCCCGCTGCCCTCCCGCCCGCGAGGCTCGTGCTACGTGCCGGCCGGCTCCTCCATAATTCAGCGCAGAATGATTTATTCAGCTCTCCCGCTTCCGCGCTGCCTCTGCAGGAGCGCGGCTGCGGGGGAGCTGGGGGTGCCAGGCAGGGAGCGTGGGGCAGCCTGGACGGGGCGGGGGGGCCAGCGCCAGCCCGCGCTCAGAGTAGGGGGGTCCTGAGCGGGGCAGGCTGGAGGGGGACAGAAAAACCCTTTCCTGGCTCAAGGTCCCAGCACGGCAGTGAGTGGCTGAGCATGCGGGGGTTGCAGTGAGCTGCGCTGGTGACGATGGGGGGACACAGGCCCGGGGTGATGAACACGGCCAGTGAGGCAACGGGCAGGGAACTTCGGCAAAGGCCGTGCTGGGGCACGACACGATGTGATCGTCGTGGGGACCCCAGCCCCGCACACGGACTGGGTTTGGGGTGAAGGACCCGAAACCTCTCCGTGTCTCTCCGAAGGGACAGAAGCTGTTTGCGCGTGACGTCTCTGGGGTCAGCCCTGCAGAGCCGGGACCCCTGCAGCGTCCCCTCTCAGCGGCTGGTGCTCAGCGCCGTCCACGGGGACCCGTGTGCCCAGACCCCACTGTGTCCATGGGAGGTGGGACACGGAGCCTGGCTGTGCCAGCCCCACTGGGCTGGGCAGGGCTGTCCTGGAGGGTCCGTGGGGTCCCCACATGGGAAACCCGGTCCTGGGGTGCCTATTTGGGATCGTGTCCGTGGGGTGTCCCGAGGGAGCCCAGTCCCAGGGCTCCTGTTGGGGAGCGTGTCCGTGGGGTGCCCAAATGGGGCGCCTGGTCCCGGGGTGCCTGTTGGGGAGCGTGTCCGTGGGTGCCCAAATGAGGCGCCTGGTCCCGGGGTGCCTGATGGGGAGCGTGCCCCCAGGACCCCCGTGGGAGCGTGCGGCCGCTGCAGCAGAATCCACGCCGCGGCGGAGCTGGGGGAGCGGGCAGCCCCCGGCCCCCCCCACCCCGGCCACCGCCCCCGCCCCGCTCCCGCCCGGCCCCGCCCCCGGTCCCGGCCCCGGCCCCGGC
>JAAGAY010007470.1:5866-17228 GCA_011801015.1 Ardeotis arabs
GAGGAGAGGAGTGTTGAGGAGAAGAGAGGAGAGGTGAGGAGAGGAGAGGAGAAGTGAGGAGATGGGAGGAGAGGAGAGGGGAGGTGAGGAGAGGAGAGGTGAGGAGAAGTGAGGAGAGGGGAGGAGATGTGAGGAGAGGAGAGGAGAGGAGAGGAGAGGAGAGGAGAGGAGAGGAGAGGAACGGCTGCAGATGCCAAGGTCAGTGAAGAAGGAGGGGGAGAAGTAATGTTGCTCCTGATAAGATTCCCCTGTTCCCAGTGGTGCAGCCCATGGTGAAGCAGGCTGTACCCCTGCAGCCCACGGAGGCCCACAGAGCAGCAGAGATCTATCTGCAGCCCGTGGAGGACCCATGCTGGGGCAGCCTTTTTCTGAGGGACTGCACCCTGTGAAAAGGACCCACACTGAAGCAGTTCATGAAAGACTGTTGCCGGGAGGGATCCCACACTGGAGCAGGGGAAGAATGTAAGGAGTCCTCTCCCTGAGGAGGAAGGAGCAGCAGAAACAATGTGTGATGAATTGACTGCAACCCCCATTCCCTGTCCCCCTCCACCACTCGGGGCTGGGGATGAGGTGGAGATAGTCAGTACTGAAGTTTAGCCCATGAAGAGAGGAGGGGTAGGGAGAAGGTGTTCTTAAGATCTGGTTTTGTCTCTCATTATCCTAGTTTGTTTTTACTGTTAATAAATTGAATTAGTTATCCCCAAGTTGAGTCTTTTTTGCCCGTGATGGTAACTATTGAATGATCTCTCGCTGTCCTTATCTCAACCCTCAAGCTTGTTATATTATCGCTCCACCATTCCCTCTGGGGGAGTAGTGGGGAGGGTGAGTGAGTGACTATATAGTGCTTAGTCCCGAGTGGGGCTAAACCATGACATATATGTATTAGAAAAGGAAAAATTATCATCATTAGTTTCCCTATAACATTAATATCATAATAAACTATTAAAAGATAACTAGTTTTGAAAACAATGGCAATTCCTCAATAAAACAGCTCATAAAAAGAGTTAGTCTTTTTGCTATCTGAGTAATAGATTTCCCCATCATGGTTTTTTTTTTTTTCCAGTGGGTAAAACTATTAAGTCACTTGGCAGCTCAGTGTTTTCTTTTTTCTGTGTGTGATTTTTATTTATGATCCAAAACATGTTCTGAAGAAGTTAAAGTTATCCTTACTACTAAAGCCAAAGCCCTTGTCTCACAAATAATGTCTTAAATTTCTTTGATTCCTATCCCAAATTATATACAGAGGTATTCAAAGCTGAAGTTTGAAGCATTAAGTTTTATCTGATATTCTGGATTTACATAATGAGGTTTTTTTTTGATGAGATGCTATATAAGTTTTGTTATTTTGTTATATGTCTCTTGCCTTATCACAGGAAATGCATGAAATTTATTGCAGCTGTTCCCATACAAGAGAAAGTAGATGAGCATGATATAGTTTCCAAGCAGTCATCACTTCAATTTCTGATCATATAGTTAAAGACTACGTAATGAGTTCTGTGATAGCGTCTAAGAAATCAGCGTCACTAAAATATACCACACCGTAATATTGGAATCTGCTAGTTTCCTTTTAAATCCAGAGAAGAAAATCATGACAGCTTTTATAGGAAAGTTTGAAATTAGTTCTTTTGTGTTTATATGTGTGTGTGTGTGTATGCAGTTTCCACTGTATTGTAAATGCTTATGCTTCTCAAATAAATTAACCAGTGTATTTTAGTTGTAAGGAAATGTACATCATCATCAAAACTCCTTCGTGATTTGGAAATGTTAAGCTAAGTTCCAATTTCATGTAAGCAAAGAAATTATGTTATGAATATGTCACAACAGGCCTCACTATTCTATGTTTTCTATAGCTAAAGACTGCATATTTAAATTTAAAATCATTACTTTGTATTAGGGAAATATTACTTTGACAGTATCCCAGTGTTACATCAGATCACAGTATGATATATTAGATTGAAAATAATTCTTTGTGTTGTTCATAATTAGAAATCTGGTTTAAACCATTTTCTACTTCTTTAAATAAAAGTATGAAAATAATACCAATACTGTACACATATCAATTTGAGGCAAACTTATTTAAACTTATCTGTTTTATTTCTTCAGAGATCTTCCGTATCATTTAACTTAATTTTTAGACTCCTCTAACCCTTTACCTGTCCAAAAAAAAAAAAAAGGAAATAAAATTTAGACCTCAGAAATTATGTATTTAAAATGTTGAATAATGTCTAACCATAATGGAGCTCACAGAAATTTAATTCCCCATCCTGTCACTTACAGGAAATACACATTCATGTTACATTTTTTAAATTACCATTTTTTTTTGTGACAGTTAATGAAGACAACTCTACAGTCATGATTTACTTAGCACTGAGTTAACTGTCTCAGAAGAATGATTTAGAAATCAATTTTTTTTCCCTCTAATTTCCAGGAAAATCTTAAATGGCTATCATAAAAACAGAATATTGGACCTGAACACCGTGAAAAACTTTATTATTATTTAACAAGCTATTGCTGTGCTATATAGCATGATAAAAAGTATGATAAAATGCATTCTTACTATGTATTAGTTGATTCTACTGAAAACTGATCTTAAATGTCAAAATATTTAAAACTAATCTACTTCTTATAATAGACTATACTTTTCTGCCATGCCTGCATGTGAATAATTAAATTTTACAGCTTTTTATTAAGTAGCATCTGTTTCATATTTTCACACTGTAGTTAAGCTATCAATTTTTGGCACTGTAATAACCCTGTTGAGTCAATAGCTTCTGTTTGCTGTGACATTATTGACTTAGCAGTGAGTTCCTTGTTTTGCTTGTTTTTGCAGCACATGAACTTCATATACATGATCACCTTTAGCTGACAGAACATATTAATAAAAGATGTACCTCACGCGCTCCAGTAGAAGACTGTCCATTTAGTGAAGACCCTAGGGAAAGGCTTTTATAATAATGTAACTGGAGATCTCTTTAAAGTATACCAAGTGATACAGCACTGCTGCCATATTTTCCAACATACCTACAGCTTGAATATCTCTTTAAACTGGGTCAGGTGCTCCTTGTCCTATCTTAAGGACTGTAGTAAACATTCCTTTTTTTATTGTTCTTTAGACATAGCCTCTACACATTTAAGTGATCTAAAATCATAGAATCATAGAATGGTTTGGGTTGGAATGGATGTTTAAACATCATCTATTCCAACTCCCCTTCTCTGGGCAGGGACATCTTTCACTACACCAGGTTGCTCAAAGCCCCATTCAACCTGGCCTTGAATACATCCAAGGATGGGACATCCACAACTTCTCTGGGTAATCTCTTCCAGTATCTCACCGTACTCATCATAAAAAAAATTTCTTCCCTATATCTAGTCTAAATCAACACTTTTTTGGTTTAAAATTGTTACTGCTTGCCCTATCACTATAGGCTCTGGTAAAAGGTCCCTCCCAATCTTTCATGTAGGCTCCTCTTAAGTATTGAAAGGTCACAATACGGTGTCCCCAGAACCTTCTCTTCTCCAGACTAAACAACTCCAACTTTCTCGATCTTTCTTCATAGGGAAGGTGTTCCAGCCCTCTGATCATCTTCATGGCTCTCCTCTGGACCTGCACTAACAGTTCTAAGTCTTTCTTGTGCTGAGGGCCCAGAGCTCGATGCAACACTCCAGGTTCGGTTCTTTCAAGAGCTGAGTAGATGGGAGAATCACCTCCCTCCACCTGCTGGTCACATTTCATTTTACACAGCCCAGGATACGATTGGCGTTCTGGGCTGCAAGTGTACCTTGCCAGCTCATGTCCAGATTTTCATCCACCAGTACTTCCAAGTCCTTCTCTGCAGGACTATTCTCAATCCCTTCATAAGCCAGTCTGTATAGATATTGGGGCACAATTTACCCTTAGTGAAGCCATGCTAGCTGTCTCTGATCACCTTCCTGTCATCCATGTGCCTTGACATAGCTTCCAGGAGGATCTGTTTCATGATTTTACTGGGCACAGAGTTGAGGCCAACAGTTTGGTAGTTCCCAAGGTCCTCCTTTCTACTCTTCATCAGCAAATAGTATCAGAGTGATATTCTGTAAGTGGATTTGGATTTTGTGCCTTTGAGTGCACTTGCTATTGTACCTCATTGAGCAGTGCATAATGAGCTAATAAAATACCTACAGTGTGATGGATATCTTACTGCAAAAATTTTCTCAGACATCTAAAGTTTGTCCTCAACATGTCACAAGCAATGGTACTTTGTGTGAATTACAGGAAAATCTGTGCAAGTGAGAGGCATCTCTGTGAGTCTGACATGCTGACTACGTCATTTGAATTATTTGGAGGAAAGAGAAGTAAAAAAATATATTTTCTTTCATTTCAGTTCAATTCTGTTTAAAACAATAACTTGTTTTACAATAACATGCATGTTGAATAATAACCACCATCATCCTCCTTTAGCACTAATTTAAATTAATAGAGCTTACCATGCGAGACTAATGGAAATCCCAATCCACATTTTAACAGAAATCCATGGATGAAAAAAAAGTAGAAATCCATACCATAAATAAAACTATTTTTGTCTCTGAAGAAGTGCTTGTGGTTACTGAAAGATAGTCACAGAGAACATGGGAGATGGAAAATGTTGTTACTGTTGTTACCGTTATGTATTTCATATTGGACAGAACTATTGAACAGTTTCTGCCCTGTCATAAGTGGAAAAACAAGGAGGAAGAGAGAACAGGCATGCAGTATTTGCTCCCCTGCATATCTAGGTTAAGTTCTTCCTGCCTAGGCTCCCAAGCGTTTTGAAAGCTGTTATAGCACCATTAATTTCACTAATCACACCAAAGATAAATGGTTCAGATACAGGTGGCCCACAGGCCCTGGCCAGCTGTCCACCGCAAGCACTGGGGATAACAGATGCTTCAACTCTTGCTTGGTTTATACTTCCACAGCATGTACGGGAAGGCATCCTATTCATCTCCTTCCTTTCAGATAGAGTCTCTCCAGGAACTGCTAACAGTGCTTTGACTGCCATCTTTCCTCAGCACCAGAATTCCAGCAGAATAGTATGACTACATGACTAGAAGTTCAAAACAAATTAACACGGATCAGAGTTATATTAACACATAAATTACTATGCATTTTTGCTTACTGGTATTTAGAATCATAGAATCATAGAATCACATGGTTGGATGGGACCTATAAGATCATCTAGTCCAACCGTCTTCCCACAACCATTGCTGCCACAGCTACTAAACCATATCTTGTAGCTTCTCATCAAGCTGCCTCTTGAACACTGCCAGGGACGGCGACTCCACCACCTCCCTGGGCAGGCCATTCCAGTGCCTGACCACTCTTTGGGAGAAAAAGTTTTTCTCAGAGAAAATATTAATGCAGCCCACAGTGTTAAAGGTGACACCATATTTTTTATCGGAGTGAATAAAAGTTTCTCATTTTTAAGTCTTTTTCTTATTTGCAGTTGTATATGAACAAAAGTGCAGTACTGTGGATATTTTTGGCTGGGAAATTCTTCCGAGAGTTCTGTAATAAACTAGCAAACGAGGTCAATGTACACATTACGGGTCTAGGTTTTGACTAGTTAAAAAATTTCTTTTTTTTTTCAGATCAGTCTCTCTGATTCAGACCTGCATATTTTTAATAAGACAGCCCTCAATAGCAAGGCTATTAATGTAAAGTAAATCGGACGCTTCTTTATACAACTAGAAAATAAGTTGCTACCCTTTCCTACAGTTAAAAAACTTGTATGGATCTCTCTCCCCAACTCATCTTAAGCTTCGCATAAAGCTAGCACAAACTTAACTGTTTCAGGTATCCCACTCCATCAAATTTGATAGAATTAAGTAAATGATTCAGAAATCTTTGATGCTGACAGAGGAGGTTGGGTGAGACTGAGTGACAGACACATTGAGGAAACCAATTTAAGAAAAGCTAAGTACAAGTCTCACAACCTGGCAGTAACCACATTTTATATAAGCAGATTACTAAACACAAATCACTTCTCAGGCAGTTTCTTTTAGAAATAAATACTGATGCTGGCTTCAACAAAGAGCTTAAAATATTTTTTAAAATCTAGTTCCTTATTAAGGAGATTGCAATTTAAATGTAATTCTTTGTAGACTTCTCCTTGTTAATATGGACTTAATACAGTTTTGCATTGAATAATTATGCTTTAATGCAAAAAGCAAAACCATGTTTTATATTAACTTACATTTAATGAGAAGACTACAGCCTGTCAAATCCCAGAATTAATGGATCACATGTCCAAAAAATCCATAAAGTGGAAAATAAGAACATTCCAGTGTGAGATCTACAGCAGTTAGGGTTGCTTTCCATAGCAAAAGAGAATAGCGTAGCATTTGACATATCCGCTTAACATAGAATTAATCAGATAAGCACAGCAAAGCTGTGGTTTTGTCCTTTGTTTTTACTGGGGAATGGAAAATTTATCATGATCACAGGTTTCTGAGATTTTGAGAGCCAGTCCAAGCATTTCAATGATGAAAAATTATTTTATAAAAAAATAACAAAGTAGTTGCTTGCATTTGAAATTAAAGGAATGTTAATATGCTGGTCACATCCACCTTAAACATTAAAATAGGAAAGTGCTTGCTGGTAACAGAACTAAATTTATATGTCTCATTCCGTTTTAATGCCTCTCTTCCATCTACATGAATTTTGAACAGGATAATCAATTTCTGTGTAAAATACATCAAGCACCCACCTTGTCTATGTGACTGCTTGTAAGGTATGCATAGGTGCAAAAACATTTCCTAGTCAAGAGAATTTATAATTAGAACTTATTTCTTGATGACTGTATTTTCGGTTTGTTCCACTAATACACAAAGGGTGATAATTAGTCTAGTTTTCACATACAGTGTTCTGGTTTAAATTTGTGTGATTGCCTTCAAACACCTCTTCATCCTTTTCCTATGCTCACTCTTTTGGTAAGATCTTGTTTACTAGCTTGGATTTTAAGATAAACAGTGCTAGTTTATGGGAAAAGGAAATGCTACTTCTTATTTATTACTCTCAACAAAATGACAAAGATATAATTCAGATCACTGATTCTTCTGCAGAATATATAAACCCTTAATCTGCCCTTAAGCAGCTTTATAGTGTCATCATCACTGTCAGAACCACCTGACTGAATATTATTAAACATAAAATAAAATAAATAAAAAACTTACTTTAAAATCTAACTTCTCCCAAAAGAACCTGCAGAATTTTTTAAATGGGATGAAAGTCAAATTCATTTCCAGTATTGACAAAAGAGATTACACACAGTTCTTTTGTTTTATGGTCCCTTGCATTCCTCTATATCCCTGAGTGTTAGTCTGTTCTGTTATCAGATTTCAAAACATGACAGCAAGTCATTCTTCAGAAAGCACATTAAAATCCAATGCACTCTCTGTTTCTTTGTTACATAAAACAAAGCCTAAATATATCTGCTTTTCTAGTTTTCCAAAGCATTATATTTATTGCAGATCATATATGTGTATCTAGTTTCCCTTTTGGTTAATATGCTTACTTGTTAATTAGTTTGCATGGTCAATATTTATGGCTCATGGATTTGTCATAATTAACAAGAAGTAGTGTGTTTATCTTCATTTATTTTTGTGCTACTCATTCACCATCAGATATTCTGCACAACAAATATATATATACATTTATAATTCTAAAATGTCATTGCAGTTCTGCTTCACAGATATATAGGCTGTGAAGGTTACTATCAATTGTACAGTTTACATTTTCTTATTCGTAATTTTTAGTTTTCTTAGTTTCTACGGAAAGTAGTGCTGTTCTTCATTGTCCTCAATATTAAGTAACCCAGCATCATATATTTTACTCTTCAGACAATCCTTTTGGCTATCCTAGCCTCTCTTAAGCTTCTGGAGAACTGTGTTCAGTGCACAACCTTTGTACAACTTGCAGCCTTCTGCATCTTGTGGACTATACATGTTTTTGTGCTACAGTGTCAGGACAGTATTTCATAGGGACACAAAAGTAGGATTATTTAAAAGGTTTAAGATTTTATGTAGCATCTGTTTTTTCCACTTTCTTTACTTGTCCTAAATGTTGATAACAACTTGGGAAGCTAGAGGGTAAATAAAATTCAAACACTTATGGAACAACAATCTGAGAAGATGTGAAGAAATCTAAGGGACTAGTACTAGCTGAAATGCTGAGACCTCTTTTCATCAATTTATACATGATTCAAAATTTTCAGGACCTTACTAAATTGGATATTCTCTAAGAGGCCTAAATCGGGAACATGGTAACTGACAGAACAGGCTAAAATTGCTAGGGAATCCTCAATACATTCCCAAAACATCATTTTGCATATGCTGACAAAAAGGAAATCCAACGTCTACATCTATATTAAAAAGTAAGTTTAAGAACAAAATTAAAATTATTAAACATAAATGCACTGTATATCTCCTTTGAAAAGCTACTTGATGTTGTCTCTATTCTTTTTCCATGAAAAAATATTACTAGCTTTCAGATTGATAATTTAATGTTATTTTTAAAAATTGTCATTTATTTATTTCCCCACCCCTACCCCTCGCTAGTAAAAGCTTTTTGCTTTGTGCCCTAGCACAAAGGGCAATGTGATTCTTAATTTTGTAAACTGCTTTCTTCCAGTTTTATGCTAAAATAAATTGCCAGACAAAGATATTAGCAGAAAATATGACATGAGAAATATGAATTGAAAAGTAATTTAAACTTGAAGTAAATTGTCCCAGTGGAATAAGCATTACTTTAGGTCAAACTGCAGAAAACCCTCAATGTTTAAAAGATATTCTCAGGCTGCTAACAGTAAGAAGTGTCTAAGGTCACCTTCACATTAAGCTGCACTATGACTTCCCATGCAAAAAAGTTGAGAGAAATCTAGAGCATCTAAAGAAGAAATGTTGCAAAATTTACTCTGTAGATAATACTGTTTAGTTATTTAGGAGAAAAGTGTAAAATTGTATGAACAAAATGACAACGCAACTTATTTAAAAGGGTAGTTTTGGGGTTTTGCTTTTTATTCCATCTCACTAAGCTGGGCAATCAGTGCGAGAAAAACTGTTGAGATTCTTCTGCAGTAAGTGATCTGTGTAGACCTGAGGAAGGTGTACTACCTAGTAATGAATTTTGTGTAGTTACAGCTAAGGCTATAACAATTAAGGTAAAAATAGTGGAAAAAACATGGCATCCACAGAGATTTTTCAATCAGAAAGATTTATCTGATTTCATTCTTATGTTGGTTTAATTTAATCTTCTTTATCAACAAAATTAATCTTCCAGTAGTAGTGGTAAAAAGGTATGCCAAATAAATGAGTAAACTAAACCATTGTATAAAATACAAAAATCTGTTAATAACAGCAAAATATGTGTAGAGAATGATGTCCCCTGGAGGGGGGACAGAGGAAAGAAGGAAGGAATTCACAATAATTATTGGCCTTTGCTATTTGGAGAACAAGAAGTAGCCTTCGAGCCAGTTACAAAATTACTACTTAAAGGTACATTCAGTTGCTTTTGCCAGTTTTAAAGAGCCAATGGCAGAGTGGTAAAATATGGAAAAGATTCTTAGAGAAGCATTACTGTACAATATCAACATTTATTTTTCTCTCATTACTACTATACTCCTTTTCTACTGTCTAAGAGCATTTTTAGAGTAAGTTTTACCTTTTCTACCACTTATTTTGCAATACAGAAGTATTATATTATATATATAAAATATTTCAATATAATACATATATTTATAATATATATAATACTTCCAAAAAACTCTTTGCAACATAATACAAACTGAACTGGAATGGACGTGTTACATGTAGAGATGCTAGGTTTGTGGCTTTCTTTTTGCAAAATTGATTTCCTGGTCCCTTTTAGGTTTATGAAGGCTTCTGAAACTCTAGCTTAAAAAGTTATCTTTTGATATTAAACTTTTACTTATCAGAGTGGTTATCTGTGCAAGGAATTTCATTTTCAGTCTCCCAAAGAATCAGAGAGAGACTACTGTTTTCCTTTAAATTGAGAATGTTTCAAGGCAGTGAGGTCCGGATTGGTGAATAATTTGTTGCTAAGGTCTTCCCTGGCAATCAGGGCACCTGTCTGAACCTGGCTACCAGCACCAGCATACCCTATTTGCCTCCTCCAGCTAGTGTGGGATAGGGCTCTGTCTAGAGAGGTCCCTGTTTCTGTCCATCTTGCTGTCACCCTCAGCTCCTTTCTCACTTTCTCTTGGGGAGCAGCCTGCCCTTGCTGTCACCTTACAGGATCATGTTGTACAGACTGTCAATGAGAGGATCTTTAAAAACCCTTACTTATTAGGATCTGTTAAACAGGGCAATGCTCACGTGAGGAATCAGATCTCTTGAACCCTGATATACAATCTGTCTCTGTCTGGATGGTGACAGGAGTCTCAATTGTAAGGAATTTTGCAGTAAGTTCTGCAGTTGGATCAGGAAAGACTTCTCAAACCACCTCAAAAATTCAGGTCTGCTGAATTTTTACA
Source organism: Ardeotis arabs (assembly GCA_011801015.1). Taxonomy (NCBI): domain Eukaryota; kingdom Metazoa; phylum Chordata; class Aves; order Otidiformes; family Otididae; genus Ardeotis; species Ardeotis arabs. The sequence continues at coordinate 16,375 of JAAGAY010007470.1, forward strand.
TCCATTCTTGTGTCCTGTGGTCCTATGTGACCATTCCAGCATATGCATGTTATATTGCTATTGATTAATTTAAACTGTGTACAAAAACCTCATGTCTTAAGAATGTTCAAAAGACTATCCTAGGTCACCATTTCTGCATCTGCAGGAATAATTTTAATGCTTATTTATGATTATTTTTTCTATTTAAATTTAAATCAATTTTGCAGTAAGAACTGCCTCAGAGTCTCTGAAGCAGGCAGATTCTCCATCACAGATGTTAATCAACACGTTGAAGCACATGAATAGTCCCTGCAAGCTGCCAAGTGTGGAGCAGATGTAATCACCTGGACTCTCTGAATGTCCTACTTTGAGAGCTCTTGCAAGAATTAGTAAAATGTTTTGTTGTGAAGTCGGTGAGTCAATCCTCATGTCTCAAATCATGGGTTCATCTCACCAGAAACTGGCCAGGGAACTTCTTTGATCTGTCAGGTTATTGGTGACTGAGTCCACTGGAAGTGCACATGGGCACAGCCATGATACCCGCCTACACCACAGTTACAAATACAGGACAGACTTGAATTTCATCCTTATATAACATTTATAACTTGAATTCTGTAGATGTTGCCACAACCAGCTGTGAGTTTTTCACATTTAAAAAATATATGTTTATGCTTGTTAGGAAACTGCTCCCTAAAACTAAGAAATTTCATTAATAAAATAAACTTTTAGCACACTCATTATCAGAATTCTTGTATGCTACAGTACAATGAATAATTATCTCTCTGATAGCTGACTCAGAGAAATTGTCATAATGATAACAAATTTGGACAAAATTTTGGAAAAAATTACACCTACCTTCCAGTCACAGATCTTTC
>JAAGAY010007472.1:0-17108 GCA_011801015.1 Ardeotis arabs
CCATGACCAGAAGCTATTAACCAATTTAAGTGCGTATAACAAATTCTGTTTCAAGTCACTCTGGACAGATCTGTTATCTCAACTGTTTATGCCCCATATTGGACACCAAAAAAATTGTCATGGTTTAGCTCCCCTGAGCAGCTAAAACACCACACAGTCAGTCACTCCCCCACCCACTACACCTCCCCAGTGGGATGGGGAAGAGAATTGGGAAAGAAAGGAAGGCAAAACTCTCATACTAACATAAAAACAGAGAAAGAGAAAACAGAGACAAAACCCAAAAATATTAACAGAATATATTTAAGCATGTACTTTACAGTACAACAGCTCACAGTAGACCCCCAATACCCTATTCCCTCCTAAGCAGACAAAACCTGACCCTTTCCACCATCCCCGCTTTATACACTGAGCATGATGTCACATGGTATAGCTCTCTGGCTAATTTGAGTAAACTATCCCAGCTGTTGGCTAATTAGTAAACTATCCCAGCTGTGTCCCCTAGCCACAGATTCAGCTCCTTTCCCAGCTCAGGTGAATATTAACTCTGTCCTAGCCAGAACCAGGATATATACTCATTTATATTTTTATATTGTGTGTATTTCTACAGTAATGATACAAAATGTCTTTATCGAGGATATTAGTTCTGGCTTTCATTCACTGAAATGTTGTCATTTGTGTATGAAAATTTCTCCAAAATAAGTTAATTAGAACTCTTCCTAGTGAATACATTGCAGTGGCATATTCTGACATTCACTTTTTAATACTGCTGGTGATGAATGAGGACAATAATGATTTTTTTTTCACATAGTTTTGAAGGAGATTAAGTGATTGCAATCTCATCTACGTTACTATGAATCTGTCGACCTTAGGTGTTTTTTATACGTCTTACATACTTTGAGACCCTCAGAACATTTACAATATTAATTCTTGAAATAGTCTTGTGACATAGAAAAGTGTTAATAATCTCATTTTAAAATTAGAAGAATAAGACACAAAAGTGAGATTGTTGTGTAGAATATGAAAGTTATGTGAGTGGTCTTGAAAAATCTATATTTAAGTGTGTCATTCATGGATGCAGTGAAAGACTGGCAGAACAAAAGTTAGTTTCAGAGCTTGAATGCTGGTGCTAACACCCTGACTGCTGAAGTACTTTTCTAAATAAAGGTATTATATGCATAGGAATAATACTTTAAAGGGTCATAACTTCTTTTGAGCGCCTCTCACAAGCAATGTCAGCAAGCAAGAACAGGGGACCTAAAGTCTGCAAAAAGGAACAGGTGTCATGCAGTTAAGTATATAAATAAATTCATTGTGCTGAATGAATGTACATACACTTCATATATACTTCACATTTACGAAGGTCACTCATATACCGCATATTTTAGATAACACAACCATCTAACTATTAATCTTCTTTTGTTAAACATAGATCTATAGTTACTTTAATACATATATCTGTAAAGTAAATCAGTCACTTAAGAAATTATTTAGAATTTCTTTCATGGGTTTACTTTGCTCCCACTGAGTTTTTGAGTTTGGGAAGATCAGGATTAAGCTTTTAAGGAAAATAATCATGAAAAAGTTTCTGATTATGTCATTTTTTAAATAGTAATAAATACTACCCTTTGGATAGTATTTAAGACTGTATCATTTATCTTATGTTCCAAAGGACTGGATTCCCGTTTACAGTTCAGTAAGCAGAGAGCCATTCCTTACTTACAGTTTTCTATATAATCCAATTGACATATACTTGTTAAAATATTAAGTGTGAAGTATTTAGGCCAGATTTAAATGCAGTAATAAGTAAGAAGATTTGCATAATATTGGGCACAGATGCCAGCTTTGAAATGCCAGCATAATTTTTCACAATTGAAAGCATGGTGCTTTTGCAAAGAATCATTTGTTAAGACCAAACCACTATTTCAATAAAGCATTAGAATTTCCTGCATAGAATAGCCCTTGGGCAGCATTCTGAAGTAATAGTGAATTGCTATTCTAATCCGCAATGGAACATTTTAATAAGTGTGATAAATGACTCGCAAAAGGCTTCAGGTTTCAACGTCAGTAGAATTAGAATTAGGCAAAGGCTGGGTCTGGGTGATGGATGTAGAGGATTTTTGTGGTAAACAGTCTGCAATATCAGGACAATACCAGCTTATTGAACTTTCCGAGGCTAAATTCCTGTCCATTTGTCACTTTGTTGTCAAAAGACATAGATATACATAGAGTAATAGACTTACATTCTTTATCAGCTGATATATTTCTGTAACACCTGAACCACTACAAAAAGATCAGAAAAGCAAACATTTAACAAATAAGAGGAAAAAAAATCAAAATATTAAATAAAATCATAAATGCTTGAAATTAAAAAATGCAAATAGTGTTGAATTTTTTAATCTTGGAAACATTTTTATCTTATAAGCACAAAACAAAAACAATTCCTGGTACAGCTATTATTCCTACTAATCCACTCTCCTTTTTCAAACTTCTATGAAATGAGTTTATTTTCTTTGTTTTCAAGCAAAAAGGAGGAATTAGATAGTCACAATATTTGTTGGATTTTGAGTTAAAAACAGTGTTAATATTTCCTGTTGAAGAAGAATCAGAAATAAATTTTCCATTTTTCTGAACGTCTGTCTCATGTCATATCAGTATTGGAGGTAATAACCTCCAGTTACTTGGATTTCAAACGTAAAGGGAAGAGAATGAAAACCAAGAAGCCACTTACCTATGAACAGAACAGCAGTGTGATTGAATTTTACGAGGTTAGATAATACATTGAGGATAGATCCATCTCACCTAACTTTCACTATCTAGAAGTTGAGTGTAAATTAGTTGTTCAGGCTGCCTCTGCCATTATGGAAAAGAGCAACAGCAGCAGTTCATCTTACCTGTTTGACACTTCCTCTAAAAGTGCCTTTTTCTCTCCCTGCACTGCACAGGAGGCCTATCTTAGTCTTGGTGGCTAAAATTATGGGTTAAAAATTGACAAGATGAATCTTATTAAGATAAAATTTTCTGTTACTGTTGTATTCCTTGGTTAGGAAATTATCTTTCTGTAATAGCAAGCTAATAGGAGGATAAATTAGTATATTTTTTTCACACCACAATGACAGAACTAATACTCTTTTAAATGACTGTTAAAATGCTCACTGACTCCAGTGGTGGTGATTCAGTACTGGTGCAAATCAGTTCTATTAAATTAATCTTTCGTTAGACTAGCCTTGAAATACTTAGAATCAAACCCTGCAATACTTCATATTATTGGCCTGTTTCTTTATTGCCTTACATAATGTGTGGTAATTTAAATTATGCACATGATGTCAAGGGCAATAGGAAGAGCCTCTGCTGTTATGTTAGCAGTAAAAGGCTAAGCAAGGAATGTTTTAAGCCAGTTCCTGAATGGGATGAGTGATTTAGCAACAGTGGATGAAAGTAAGGCTGAGGTACTAGATACTTTTTCTGCCTCAGTCTTGTCTGTGCCTGGCACTTGTGAGAGCACATTTAGAGTACTGCATCCAATTTTGGACCACCCAGTACAGGGAAGATACGGAAAAATTGAAATGAGTTCAGCAGAGAGACCCAAGCAGGGCAAGAGCTGGAGCACTTGACCTATAAGGAGAGGCTGAGGGACCTGGATTAGTTCAGCCTGGAGAAGAGAAGGCTTTGGGGAGACCTAACAGCAGCCATGCAGCGCCTATGAAGAGGTGTTTCGCACCAAGAGGTGCTGGTCTGTTATGATTCTAGTAAGCAATGCACTCATACTCTAAGATATCTTTAAAAATGTTTTGGTTTTTTTTTTTTATTAGAGCTAATGGTATAAGAAGAGAAAAGAATAGATAATTTTATGTCCCTTCAGATGTTGAGAATCTTGAGCAGTGTAGCACTGAACAGGACTCCAATGCACGTGCAGCACACCATGCAGATCCCATCCACAGTAAAGATTTCCTTCATTCTGTCATTCAGGCTATTATAGGATTTTCTTACAAACAAGGAACAACTCTGTTAATCACGTCTACAGTAAAAGAAAATTCATGGATTGAAATAAAGATATTTTACCAGGAATAGCAAAGGAAAACAGAGTAATAATAATAACAACAGATATTAATAATAACAATAACAACAATAATAATAACAAAATGGATTATGTACAATTTCTCACCACTCAATGACCCGATAACTGATACAGCCTGTCTCCAGCAGCAATCACAGAATGAAAAAAAAACCTGAATATGATCTCAGAACAATTCTGAACAGTGAGAGAAAACCCAGCCAGCTCACTGGCTCACTCCCACTTAAATATTGAGTGTGGCATTTGTGGCATGGAATACCCTCTTTGGCCAGTTTGGATCAACTGTACTGGCTATACTCCTCCCAGCTTCTTGCACCTGCACATTACTGAAACCTGGGAAGCTGGAAAGTGTCCTTTGTCTCTTTAGCAACAACTCATAACATCAGTGTATTATGAACATTCTTCACATACCAAATTTGATACTAAATTAAAAACATAGCAGCTGCTGAGAAGAAAATTAGCTCCATCCCAGCCAAAACCAGGACACTTCACATCTTTGGTTTTCTTCCTTCATACTTTTAATCTTCTTTTCTGGCTCTTTTTTTTCTGTTCTTCACCTTAGCCATGGTGGTGTGATGTTCATACTTTGTCTGCGTTGCCTGATGACTCAAGGGTTAAAAAAACCCCACCCCACCTCTCAGAAAAACAATAATTCCAAAACTTTTTGCCTTTTTTTGTTTCCTTTTTTTTTTTCTTTCCATCTTCTATAAAACCAGAGGATGGAAATACTATTCCTAAAATACATTCTAATAGATAGAAATAAAAATGCCACTGATATTTTAAATCTTTCTAGATTGTCCCAAACCAAAACTCTGTGTGTGAACTGAATATGTCATGGTTTAAACCCAGTCAACAACTGAATACCACACAGCTGCTCTCTTACCCTCCCCCTCCCCAGGGGAAGAGGGAGAGAACTGGGAAGAAGTGTTCTGGTATGTCATGCAAATGTACAAACATGGACAATTCTGCAATACAAAAATTAGTCCTATAGAATCATAGAATCATAGAATCATAGAATGGTTAGGGTTGGAAGGGACCTTCAAAGGTCATCTAGTCCAACCCCCCTGCAAGGAGCAGGGACATCCCTGACTAGATCAGGTCACTCAGAGCCCCATCCAGCCCAGCCTTGAACACGTCCAGGGATGGGAAACATCTGTGGACAACCTGTTTCAGTGCCTCACCACCCTCACAGTAAAGAATTTCTTCCTCATATCCAATCCAAACCTCTTCCAGTTTAAAGCCATTATCCCTTGCTCTATCACTACATGCCCTACAGAAGCTTTTCTTGTTGCTTCTTATATCCCTGGCCAGATTCAATTCCGTCAGGGCTTTAGCTTTCCTCACCCGATCCCTGGCCACCAATAATAATAATAATAATAATAATAACTTGTATTAAAATAATTTAATTAACATCCAGCCTTTGATGAGTTTTTTTGTGGTAGACTATTGAAAAGGGAGAACAGGATAAATACATGCAGAGTGAAGATATTATTAAAGGATAAAAATACATGTTCTCCTTGCATCATGACCTAAAGATCAAGCACAGTACTAAATGATAATTTCTGAACCTGGAAATATGTAATAGAAATTCCAAAATATCTAAGTAATATAGTAAGAATGTAGTTATATTGTCTACTTCATGGATTTCTCAAATCTAGTTGTGCAAAAAATGAGGCTGGACGATATATCACACAGTGATAATGCAGTGCTTAGCTGTACATCAGAACAGTTCTCATCGGCGTGGGCATCAGATGATTGACACCCGCTTTTGCTTCCTTCCTGTATTTGCTATGTACCCTTTCATAACCAGTATGATGTAGCCTAAAGTCTTTAAAAGGAAAGAATAAACATACATAAACCTGAAAGCCCATATGTAGGACAGCAAGGAAAGTACTTTTGTTGCAGTATCCTCATCTAAACTGACTCTCAATGGCACTTTTCAGTACATGATAGTGGCTGTATTGGTGCTACTCCACTGTGATTGGCACAGATTTCCCTGTATAGGATACACTTAATTATGTACTTATAAAATGTATGTTTTGTTAGTCCCAATGATATCATTAGGATTTTTCTATCTGAACTGATAGCTCAGACGTAGTACCTTGAAATTTGGTTCTTTTCTTAGACATACTTTCTGCTGATCAAAAATGCTTCTTGATTTTATTTTAATATTTTTTTAAATCCCCATTCACATGGCAATTTTGGTTAAATGTGTTTCACCTAGATCTGCTTATTGGCACCTCAGGTCCTAACATGCATTTATTACTTGACGGAAGAGATCTGATCCTCAGATTTTAAAGCTCTTTTTCTGATATTTAAATGTCTACATAGGAGCGATTTGTTTCAAGGTACAGACTTTTGCTGGCAGTCTTGTGTCCTTCGCAAACCAACAGATTGCTGATAAAATGCTTAAATTCTCAGTGGGGTTTTAAATATAGCTTTAGATGTTCTGTTTACCTGAAAATTGTACTAAACAGGATTTTCTTGCATAAGACATGATAAATAGGATCCTATACCTTGTACAAGTGTGGTAAGTGTTTGTTACAGCCTCTAAGAAGATACACTTTTCAAAATAACTATAATTTATATTAATATCACCGATTATACTAGTAAATTCAAAGGCTACAACATTCAGAATATTTTTAACTTTTGGCCATGTCACTGAAAATTGCAATATTGCTGTCAAATATTTTATTTTACACTTGTCAAAAATCTGACATTCTTTAAATTTTTATTAAACTGAGTGATTTTTGAGAACAATACTGGAATATTCCTAATATGATAAAAACAACAGTTCCTAATATAGTGTAGGCAGATGTTTATTCAAGGGGAAAATAATAAAATTACATTACATTTTCGGTTTCCTACAACCACAGACAGGTTATTGGTTAGAAATTATTATTAATAACTTGAGGGATTAGACAGTGCTCAAAAATATAGTCAGAAAGCAATAGATTTTACACCTGCAGTGCATCCATGATTTATTCTGTCCAATTCTGCTTTGGAAAGGTGCAATAAAAATAAAACTTACTTCTGCTGTTTAGGTGGTTTATTGGATTTATTTTTCTGCATGTATAAAATGAGTTTCTTATTACTCCCTTGGCATGTGAGATGAATTGATAGTCATTTGAATTGCACTTCAGATGTATAATGGTCACAATGGAGAGGAACAAAACATAATGAAAAAATTAAAATGGACAACATTAGCAATTCCTTGAGTTTTTAATATTATTGTATTTGTTTCTGATGTTTCTGCTATTGCTTGGGACAAGGAATTTATCAGCCTGAGGTTTATTCCAAGACACTGCTATAAGTTGCCAAATTTTTTAGGGTACTTGCCAAGAAACAAATTAAAAAACCAAGATAAAACTCAAAGCAGTTCTGACTGATGCACAGTGATGCTCATTGTTTGCATACTGTTTCATCTTATATGTCTTGCAGTTTATCCAAAAGATAGAACTTTCCATCTTCTCTTGTACACATGGAGCTTAAGTCATCATGAAATAAAAGAGGTTGTATTCATCAGTTTTTTTTTTTTTTTTTTTTTTTTTTTTTTTTTTAAATTCCCTCACCAATTTGGGCTGTTCTCACAAGGTGACAGAGCAATACAGTGAAAGATCTATAAAGATCAAATTTTATCATCTCAGATGTGGAATTTGAAGACAATAATTCTGTAATCATAGAACCATAGAATCACAGAATGGCTAGGCTTAGAAGGGTCCTTTAAATATCATCTAGTTCCAACCTCCTGTCATGTGCAGGGACATCTTTCACTAGATCAGGTTGCTCAAAGCCCCATCCAACCTGACTTTGAACACTTCCACTGATGGGCCATGTACAGCTTCTCTAGGCAACCTGTTCCAGTGCCTCACCACCCTCATAGTGAAGAACTTATATATAATCTAAATCTACTCTCTTTTAGTTTAAAATCATTACCCCTTTTCCTGTCACTACATGCCCTTGTAAAAAGTCTCTCTCTGTCTTTCTTATAAGCAATAAGGTTTCTGTTCTCCAGACTGAACAATCCCAACTGTCTCAGTCTTCTTACATAGCAAAGGTATGCCAGCCCTCTAATCATTTTTGTGGCCCTCCTCTAGATATGCTATAACAGGTCCATGCATTTCTTGTACTGAGGACTCCAGAGCTGGACACAGTACTCCAGATGGGGTCTCACCAGAGAGGAGCAGAGAGGCAGAATCACCTCCCTTGACCTGCTGGCCACACTTCTTTATATACAGCCTGTATTGATATGGTTCAAAATCTGGGCTGCAAGTGCACGTTGCCAGTTTATATATAAATACTTTATCTAGTTAAAGTGACCACAAAATCTGAAATGATCATATGAGCTTATAGTTAATCCAGTGTCTTGCACTATTTACCTTCACAGTTCTTTCATATAAAATTGGTTGCTTTACTATATTTCTTGGTAAAATAGCTGGAAAGAAGTTTTTTTGAAATCTAAGCTAGTTTGATTTAGTATTAAACTAAAATGTTCAAGTTCAATCATCAAATTGGTATGTTCAAAATATCATATAAATTTAGGTTGTGGGAGAGATCTTTCTGTGTAATCATCAAGCTATTTTAAAATTACCCAGTTAATTACCCAGTTAACAAGCAATAAGGTTAAAGTACTATATCCAAGTAAAATATTCATCTTGTCAGTAAATGGATCTGAAAATCATTGATATGAACTGCCAGCAGTCTCAACTCATAACATATTTATGTATTCCTTGACCTTCTCCTTGGTGACACAATTCCCTACAGTATTGTCCTACTACTTTCTGCTACATATTCCCTCTTTCTCCCAAAAGACAAATTGTGAAGCTAAAGAAAAAAAGTCAGGCTGGCTAGAGAAGCATTAGATCTTTGGGGATTCCTCACTGAAGTAATGTGTTCCCTTAAGATTTATGCAGCAGATAGTGTCTGGTTCCCACCTCCATCCTGTTCCCTCCATCACTTTATGAACAAATAATGCTGTATCTACAAGTTATAACATGGAAGGACAGCATCAGAGTAGTGAAAAAAATACATAGCATTCCAAGCAAAGTAGGAGCCTGAACTGATTCCTAATGTATTGTTTGGGCTTTTTGGGAATAAATTTCGTCTCATCTGAGTACCAAGTTCAGACAAATGTCATTAAATTAGAGAACTGTACTCTCCCAACAGCAAACATATTTAAAGGTCTTTTAGGGAGATTTTTTTCTTCCCCTCCTGCAGGAAGCATTCATCAATAATTCCCATTACTGAAATAAGACTATTCAAACACTTTTTATGAATACTAGTGCAGAATCTTGACCTTTGAGAGGACTTGAATGAAAGTATTATTTTTATCATTAAGATCTGGATGTTCATTTTCGTGCCTGTAAGGCCTATGTAAGTCTTTGTACCTACAGACACAGAACTTTTTTATTTTATATAATATCTATGTCTGTCTATACAGAGATACATACACCTTTAGGGAGCAACAGACATTTGAGATAAAAATGGCAGATCACTTGCTATCTCTGCCAGCTCTCATATGTCTTTTTAATCACCTTTATCTTTTTTTTAATTTATGTATATCTTTATTATTATCATAGGCATAGACACCTGATAATAGATAATATAATTTAAAAGGGAAGATTTGTACCAATTAATAATAAGCTTCCCTATATTTCCATGTACTGTGTCCCTCAAAATTATGAACAGCAAGGATCCCATCTATTGCCAATGTAAATTCGGAAGCAAGGATCAGCATTTCTCATTTTCAGCAACTGCATTACCTGTCCACTCAAAAAAATGTAATAGAAGAAAACAAAAAAGATATAACACAAATGCATGCAACTGCCACAATGTAGAGCTTTTAAATAGTTAAAGCTTTAACTCTCTGAAGGGAATGAAAGTGCACTGGGTACCTAAAGGATTACATTATATAGACTGTCCGTGCTTTGTAGTTTTATTAAAGACAGGATTATGTTATCTGTTTATGTTTCAAATTCAAACTCTAAAATAAAAATTTCAATATTCAGCTATTTGGACGTAAAAGTTCAAAAGAACACTGTTTATTAAAAAATTTTCAATTGCCCTTTAATCCACAGGAAAGAAATTTTAAAGTAGAGCATATAGCAACTGTTAATTCAGCATGTTCTTGCTGCTGATATGATTCTAACCCAGGAGAATATTAAATGAAATCATGAAGTAATGGAAAGGATGAGCATGTTAAAAGGGCTGAGGCAGAGACCAAGAGAGACTGATGATGCAATTACCCTTTTTCTAGGCTGTGCAGTACTAATGTGATAAGGGTCTGCATAGTTCAACAGTAAGGATGAACAGGCTAACAATAATTCTCAATTTAAAGCAGGTTTTCTTTGTGCTAGTAAAATACCCTGCATCTCATTGATTAGAATGCCAAGGAAGTTCTACGTTGTGTCATGCTATTTGCAAAAGAAAATGCTAAAAGAGAGGTATTCAAATACCATTTAATGAGAAATGAGAAAGCTGAAGAATGGAGGAAGAAAGAATTGAGTAAACGTTAAGTTTAACACCACCAATACATTACTAACAACAATAATATACTGAATATTTATAGAAGCAGTAGATCAGTAAAGCTCTATGAAAATCCCTCAATTGTTCCTCACATGAAAAATTCACATTTAGAGCCTGTCTTGCTTTCTAACAATATTTGACTTCATTAGTATTTTTCATGTAAGAGGTAATGTTGCCAGATTGACCGTTCACTTACTGTGCCTTGTATAATCTGTTATGATTTGTAAAACTGAAGCGTCTTTTTGAGCTGAGCCAGAATGCACAGTGCTCACTAACTAGGAAAACTGATGTAGCTTGAATTATATTTTTCCTGATTTATTTCAATGAAACTGAGTGCAGAGCTAAATCTGTAGTCCTTGCTACAGAGTAAACTTGGCCATACTTCATATAAGGCTTTTACAGTCATTGCAGTTAAGGAATCAGAATTAGCCTTATTTTGCAAGAAAGGCTATATTACACCACAAGGAGTTGTTGTGGTTTAATGCCAGCCAGCAACTAAGAGTTTTCACATAGCCAGCACCAAAGCACTACACAGCGACTCGCTCACTCCCCCCCAGCAAGATGGAGGAGAGAATAAGAAGGGTAAAAGTGAGAAAACACATAGGTTGAGATAGAGACAGTTTAATAAGTAAAGCATAAGCCACGCATTCAAGCAAACTAGAATAAGGAATGCAGGGGGACAACCTGCTCCATCATGGTCATCACCACAGGCTGCAGGGGAATCTTGGCCAGGAGCCACATTACTACTCCCCCTCCTTCTTCACTGACCTTGGCGTCTGCAGCTGTTTCTCTCACAAGAACAGTTCTTCACAACAGGCTGGCAGACACCTCTCAGAATCTCTTCACATCATCCATCTCATCTCCTCTCCACTTTTTGCAGCCAGGCCGGGCTGAGTTGAGTTGGGCCCAGTCGGCCGCCGGGCAACAGCCCAGAGGGTGAGGCCTGCAAGGCCCATGAGGCCTCCGCCTCCTCCTCTGCGCCTCTGCCCTTGCTCAGCTTCTTCACATCTTCTCTTCTTTTTTTTTTTTTCTGTTTTCCCCTTCTTAAATATGTTATCGCAGAGGCGTTATCACAGGACATTCTGCTACCAATCAGCTCGGCCTTGGCCAGCAGCAGGTCCGCCCTAGGCCCGGCCGAGTCCACTGAACAAAGGGGAGCAACTTCTAGCAGTTTCCTACAGAAACTACCACCTTAGGCCCCCCCTCACTAAACAAAACCACAACAGGAATTTATTCACTGCTTCTCATCAGCAGGCAGGTGCTTAGCCACCTCCAGGAAAGAGGGCTCCATCATGTAACAGTTACTTAGGAAGCCAAACGCCATCACTCCAAATGTCCCTCGCTTCCTTCTTCTTACCCCAGCTTTTATTGCTCAGCATGATGTCATATAGTATGGAATATCCCTTTGGTCAGCTGTCTCAGCTGTATCGCCTCCCAGCTTCTTATGCACACCCAGTCTGCTTGGTAGTGGAGTGGGCTGCTTCTCACAGAGAGGCAGACTTGACTCCGTGTAAGCACTGCTCAGCAGTAACTAAAACAACCCTGTGTTATCAACACCGTTTTCAGCACAAATCCAAAACACAGCCCCATACCAGCTACTATGAAGAAAATTAACTCTATCCCAGCCAAAACCAGAACAGGAGCTATACTCTATATAATATTAATGTAAGGAACTTCATCATTTCATTATTCTTTCTTATAATTAAATTTGGAGATGTTTTCATTATTTTAAGCAAAGGTCAATGAATACGTTGTGTGTTTCTTTCTAAAGCTGATGTCACCATGGCTTGATTTATTGATGTATCAGTCTCCAAATTCCACATTAGTTAACTGTTTTATGCACAGTTATCAGCAATCTTCTGGCAAAATAAGACGTGACCATTTTTGAATAAGACCTTTTGAAGGACCTGCAATTCACCTTAAAGTGAGAAGAGAGTTTGTCTTACAAGTGGATCAAGACTGAGGGCTCTGAACACTATAATGATTTTCTACTTTTTGCTCCTGGGTTCATTGTTAAGTATAACTGTCTTATTTATCTCTGTATAATAACTTCTGGTTTCTTATATTCATTGTGTTTTATGGGAAAGAATTTTATGCACTGGGAAAACACCATATTTAATAATGTGTAATACTGAAATTTAATAGCATAATATTGTACAAGAATGCAAGATGCAAGAGGCATCTTAACCTTTCATGTTTATGTAGCTTTCTGTAAAGTAGATTTACAGTTTTAATTGACTGAAGATTATTACCTTCTGGTGTCTCTTTGGCAGTCTAGAACTGAGTTTGGTCTTATTCCAGTTTTAATATTTATTTACACTTGTTTCTTCAAAGCTGGGAATTGCAGGTGTTGATCCAGTGCTTTGGGCAATTTACCCCATAAATTAGGGAACAGGAGTCCAAGATAAAAATAAAATTTTGCCTATAAATATACCAGACTCTACCCATATCACCAACAATTTGAAGAAACAAGGGAAATAAAGGGAGGGGTGGGCCTTCAGTGTGTCTAGAACATTAATAACTCCAAGCTTCTGTAGATCACATCTGTCCAATGATATTCCTCATCAACCTACCTCCAGTGAAGTCTATGAAAAAAATGTCATGATCAGTGACAATCAATGTATTTGCAGCTTCAGTAAATACAAACTGGGAGACAATGAAGACTGAACAACTTGTCATTCACAAAGTTAGGATAAAGACAATTTAGGCACCTTGGAAATTTGAATACAATGTTTTCTGTACTGTAGTTTTACATAACTGTACAGATGAATTCAATTTTCAGGATCATCAGCCATTGTTGCAACCACTCTTTTACAGATAGTAAAAATACTTGTCCAGGTTGTTTTTTCCCTCATAAATATCATCAACTGATCAGCTGAGCTCTGTTGTCTTGAGTTGTCCCTGAAAAATGTCTGAATTATCTTGTTCCTCCAGAACCAGTTATGACCCAGCTGTATTGGGTCTGTGCTGACTGTCTCTGTTATGACTACAGTATCTTTTGATTGAAGGAATGGAGGACCTGTTTCTTTTCTCTAGAGTTAAGAAGAAGGGGAAAGCTACTCAGTTATTCATACAGGAAAAATATCACAGAAGATGGTTAACTACTTGCCCTTTGGACTAGTGTCCCTGAGTACCAGTTTTTCACCATATTAATTCATCCCTCGGTTTCACTCAAGGGCAAATTGAATATTTTCCTCACTAAGAAACAAAGAACTAGAGTGAGTTTTCACTTGTAAAATGAATGAGGACAAAATCTGTGCCAGACCTCATCTTGTCCTCCAGAAGCTTCCTTAACCTTAAACATTGTGTCTAAAGCCCACATATTTTACTTTAGTCACTACAAAAAACACCAAAGATAAATCCGGTGGACTCAGGATCTACAAGCAGAGGAAATCATGGATATAGTAAATACCTATGTAAAATTTGTCCTTTGCTGATAAGCTTTGAAGATTTCTTGGAAGCAGCAAGTGAGGTAGAAAGTGATGTGGCAGAGGCAGACTTTGAAAAAAATAGTGAGGCTTATTGCTTCTAAGCAGAAAAAAAAATAAAGTCACAGGCACTTGCTTGGGAGACAGGAGCCAGCCCAGAGCTACAGCTAGTCAAAGCTTTATGTTCTAGGTCAAGCCACACAAAACCTTTAAGAGGACCTTCTCCGTGTGAGATCAGGGCTGACATTTTGTCTAAGTTAACTTGTAAGTTATAAGTTTGGCTACTCAAGCAAATACTTACGAACACAAATCATCAGACACTGGAAAGCTCCTATAAAAAAAAAAATCCAAGAGGATCTAACATCAGAACGCACCTCCATCACGTGCAGGAACATAGCTTATGTGGTTGGGAGAGATCTGGGAAAGACAAAGAAAAAAGATTTAAGCATTCAACACATGTTGAAGATGTCCCTGCTCTTTGTAGGGGGATTGGACTAGATGACCTTTAAAAGTCCTTTCCAATACAAACTATTTTATGATTCTATGTTGACTGAGGCAAGCAGTTTCTGCTGGTCAAGATATGAGCATCCTTAGGATATGGAGAAATGAAGGAATCATACTTGTACAAACAAACTCCTTCTTTGTCCATATTTCCCACAAAGAAAGGGACATATGGGCTTTTCCAGAGGAGTATCCTGTGCTTTTTGCATTGGTTAGCTGTTGGTATTTTTCTTTTTTTTTCAGCAGAACCCACAGTGTTTGGAAATAACTAAAAGAACAACGAGTAATACAATTTCTAATTAATGGTCTTGTTTAGTAGTCTCTGCTGCTCCATACTGCTTGGAAAGTTGTACTAGGCTGCCTAGAGGGAACACTATAGGTATAGGTTATGGAGGACTAGACGGTTTAGAGGACAGTGTTGCTCACCTCAGAAATACACAGACCTGAAAAGCACATGCTTTCCCCTAACATCATTGCAGATGAAGTGATTGTTTACAAAATAATAATTAATAAGTGTGCTATCTCTAAGTGTTCACTACTTTACATGAAAAATCTCTTGAACTATAATAATTATTCTTTTCTTTTAATTTCAGGAAATTAAAAATAGCATATATCATTAATAACAGAGATGCCATCTCCATCAGAAGAACAACAAATAACACAGGCAGCAGTGACTGCTGTGGGCTGAAGTGACTGTAACACAACTAGTAAACTGATGCTGTCTGGAGGAGTCACACTTAGGGCTCTGGCAACCAATGTTCCAGTCTGTCCAGGTAACTGAACCAAACTTTTCCAACTCAAGGATCTAAAGGTGACTAACAACTCACACATATGTGCACACATCTGTATATTTTTCAGATATCATGTTTTAACATGTTGAAAGAAAGACAATGTCCCTTTATTACTAGCTATGGCAGAGAAAAATAAAAAAACCCCAAACTTACAAAGAACATAAGATCTTCTCTGTCATGCTCCTAAACACAAAAGATAGCTGCATCAAAGATAGCAACTACAATTTCCAAAAGTTGCAATATCTTCACACCTATCTCACTTATCAGTTGAGTTTTATTTATTTATTTATTGCTAGCTGTACAGGCCCTAGGCAGTACACAACTCGCATCTTCCCTAACACAGGCATACACAGTAAATCCGATATATTATTTTCTCAGAATAAAATCAACAGAGGCAGAAGAAACAGTAAAGTAAGAGACAGACAAAGAGTCTGGGAAAGTGCAGATAGAAAAAATTAAACAAAGTTCCAGAGCTGGGGTGGGAGAATCAAAATGGGTTTGAAAAATGATTGACAAACACTGGAAAAGATTTGATGGAAAGAAAATGTAAGTACTGCATTTGTGTAAACAATTAGATGAATTCCCCTCTCAAAAATACACATTCAAGTATTTAATTTCCATAATGAAAATCTCATATGATGTGAGTATGTAGTGCTTACACAGGTCTGAGACAGTGTAGTAGGGTAACAAAAAATATGCTAGATGATGGATTACAGAGGCCAGTTTCTGATATACTTATGTTGAAAAACACGTGTTGACTTCTACTGATTTTAGGGTATAATAATATTAAATATAATAATAATAAAATTGCTTTTCCACATCAAAATCTTAATCTTTATGCCAAACTCATATATTTATTTAGATAAATATACAGTTACTCAGAATACCTCCCACTGGAGTTCATGGAATATTTTCGGTCATTGATGAAAGTTACATTAATTCCGCCTGGTCCTCTGCAATTAATGAAGAGATCTAATCTGTAAAGCTGTTTGTTTGACAAGGTGAATTTATATTGACACTTACACATTTTTTTACAGAGACCAGAACCATTGCAAAGGATGTGCTTTTTATTTTTACCAGCCAGAGGTCATGAGATAAAAAAAAAATATATCCATTAAATATACTTATGAAATAAGTGATTTATAAAATTGCATATGAACAAGGGGAGCACCTGGTGTACAATGTTGTACTAGCAATTTGTACACTGGGATGCCATAAGACTTCTCTGTTTGCCATACTGACTTTTAAAGTATGTATATATATAACAATATTGAGCATGAGGGTCAAATTTATCCCTTTCAACCTTTAGATACTTGACCTACTGCCAGAAGTCAGTAAGATGATTTGTATAGTGTTTGCAAGTCTAAGCAAATCTAATCAGGTATAGATATCCAAACAAATCTGAACTGCAGCAGAATAATGAATGTGCAGTGTGCATGCTCTACTAATACAAATATTTCTTAATTACATCTTTATTTTTCTACAGTATAAGGCTCTCACCATTAGATGCCAATTAATTATCCCAGGTGAAGTCAACTTCACATACAAATCATAGAATCATAGAATCATAGAATGGTTAGGGTTGGAAGGGACCTTCAAAGGTCATCAAGTCCAACCCCCCTGCAAGGAGCAGGGACATCCCCCACTAGATCAGGTCGCTCAGAGCCCCATCCAGCCCAGCCTTGAATGTCTCCAGGGATGGGGCATCCACCACCTCTCTGGGCAACCTGTTCCAGTGATCTACAACTCTCATGGTGAAAAATTTTTTCCTAATGTCCAATCTAAATCTAC
>JAAGAY010007478.1:0-11814 GCA_011801015.1 Ardeotis arabs
TTTCCGCCTTCTTGTGATCTTTCAGGTATGATTTTTGCATTGAGAGTAACAAGGTGAGTTCCTTTTTAAATGCCATGCTTATCCAAAGGGAGGGGAGAAAAGAGACTGGAGTATAGTGTGCACCTTCTGCAGATGCTGAAAGGGAGAACTTTCTAGCCTCATGCAGCAGAGAGTAAGTTGGCAGCATTAGAATGTATATGTAGAATGACTTGAAGAACTACAGTTATTTGTGAGTAACCTTTATATGTATGTGAACACCTGCTACTTCAAAGCTACATTTTTCAATTGGAAGACTCATGAAATATTGTGAAAGACTATATAAGAATCCAGTCTCTATGTTTAGAAATCAACCAGGAATAGCTCTCATCCAGATCTCCACTCACAGTGCAAAAGATGCTTATATTTTAAACTGTAGGAAGAGGATCACAAAGATGCTTTAATTGTATTTTATACTTTACTATTCAATTGCATGTTCCTGTAATTCACAGACTTTTCTGGTTTTTTGCTGTACATACCGTACTGCCATCTGTCATAATGTGAGAACATGAAGTTTTGAGACAGCTTGGCGGCATGTTTTTGACCTACACAATATATACTGCATTTGTAAAATACTATTGTTAAAATTTGCAAAACAACCTTGTTGTACCATTGTTAGCTCATGATTTCATATTCTGTAACATGATCTCAAAATGTGGGGAATTCTTTGAGTGATTAATCAAGTGTACTTGAAAAAAGCTTGTCTTCAGGGCCTCTCTATCTTTTAATGAAATGTGATAGTATGTTCAGTTGTGAGAGAATCTTCAAAAGTCTGCCTGAGTAAAACTGAAATAGAGCTTTATCTGAGATTTCAGATAATCTTAAGGTAGCGATGGGGTACGTATGGCCCCACTCATTTACTGTGTGCTAACTCTGGAGCTAGAGTTCTGCTGCTTAGCGGGGAGGCAGGAAGGAAGCAGTGGTACTGGGTCACTAGATAACACTAATTCCAATAAGTTTCAGTTGCAACAAAATTAGAGTAACAGAAATTAAGAACTGGACTTGAAAGATGTGGAAAGTAGATACACTGAGCATACTTTAAAAATACATATTGTAGGGCTATAAAAAGGGAACAGTTAACTTTTTTTTTTTTCCACAGAAGATCAAAGGATTTAACTTTCAAAAGTTTGGCAATCATTACTGTGCAACAGTAAACACCTATGTTCAAAAAATATTTGTATACAGTCATTGTCTTTCTCTTGCTGCTATAGCTCCTATTAAAAATGACAGATAATTTTAAATTGGATCTGACATTTTAAATATAACTGAATTATAATTTGTTTCAGCAATAGTTTTACATATGGCTTATTAAAATAGTATCAGGTGTTTATAAAACCAACAGTATCCCATTAATAGAACAAAGTTCCAAGTATGTTTATAGCTACCTTAAAATTTTATTAAGATAGCCACAATAAAAAAATAACTAAATTAGATATTGAAGCCTCTCAGCGTGCTTTAAGGGGTGACTGAAGTTATTTCTGTACATCGAAGTCTTCTTTTGCCTATATGTTTTGCTGAATTGAACAGAGTAACTGCAGGTGGTAGCAAAGATGGATAGGTCCAAGCTGCATAACGTCCTCCAAGTGACAGATTCCAGTGTGTGACTGGGGCTGGATTTATTCTGGTGTCATAGATAGAGGTCAATGATAAAATCTGAATGTATGCTTGAAATCTTCAGTGCTTCTTCCAACATTTGCTTTATTCTGTACTGTTAACGTTTGCTATGTGAAAGGTATTCACCTAAAATACAAAAGTTACACAAGGCTCTCAGGCAGGAGACTGATAGAGGAACCATTTTTTGGCAGTGCATTCTGAGTTAAGTGCTATAGTTTCTTCCAGTTTCTGATGCCTTTTATTTTTTTGTGCTATCCAATGTAACCAAAAGCTAGCTGACTACTTCTTCCACCTAGAAGCTATATCATGATTGTAAATCAGGGGAAGACAGGGATGTTTGCTTTTATTGCCCTCTTATAATAACGTTGTGTGAAAGATGGTATTTGTTGCACGGGCTGTTCTTTCTCTGGTGATCACATTCCTGTGACTTGTAACATCCCTGCCAGCCTTTATAAACTCTAAACGTAGAATCTTTTTTCGAGTCAAGCAGATTCAATGTTATTGTAATTGAAAGCATTTTCCTATTACCCTCTTACTACTGTAAACAGCCGCTTTTGTAAAACATTTGCATAGCTGGGATATGTTTCACAGCAACATACGGAACTACAATACTAGAATTAAATGTACACAGTGTGCTGCTGTGTAATTTTATACATACCTTCATTACTGCTTCTGTCACTTTCTTGCTCTCCTCCTCTTGCTACAGTAATTCTCACTTCATGTATTCTGAGAGCTGTCTTTGGATCCTGTAAACTTAGAGTTGGACAACAATAATCATAATCAATATCTAATATTTTAATTGACAAGCATGTAGCAAATCTTCTTTAGCAAGTATACATAGTATATCATGTATATGAGTAGCTTGGTTTTAATAAATGAACTATTCCAGTCATCCTCAGTATGATTCAGTTTAATCTATCCATTGTACAGATCAATATCACTGTGTTCCTTCAGGGCTCATTTTGTAGATGCAGAAAAGAAGTGGGCTAGACTTTAAAAAATTAATTATTTGAGAAAAATCACTGAAAGGATTGAAAGAGGTTTCTCGATTTCAGCAGGAGTAGCCTGAGAGAAGTAGAATAATAGCTTGGCTTCACAGACCAGCTGCTTTTCTGCAACGTGTATATGGTAGGAGGAAGAGCTAGAGCAGGTTGCAGAGCTAGCAGCTGGCTCCTGCTGCGTTCCCTTTTCTCCTTCCCAAGAGTGAAAATAGCTTCTGTATTCTGAGAAGTGGAAGGAGGGAGCGGTCTGCTGCAAACCTGTTGCTCATCGAAAAATGTGATATTTGAAGAAGGGAGGTGTGGATTTGAACATTTCAGAGTTCATGCAGGGTCATTCTTAGATACTGAACACTTACTGTCCCTGTGAAAAATACTAATACATTACAGCACTTACTTATCATTCCATTGGGTTAAGAGACAAGCGGCACAAAACTTGCTACCTATGGCCCAAACCAAATTTGGCTGCATTACTGTTCTTGTGTACTGTCTGAAATGCAATTCTTTTACAGCTAGTGAGAACTGTATTTGGTTATGATAATTATATTTAAAATAATATAAAATAATATTTGGGGAAAAGCAAAGCCTTTTGAAAACTCTAAATCTTACAATTTTGAAAAACAGCTGAATAAAAATTTCCAGTAAACTGAGGTTGCACATGGGTTATGTGAAAACTAGTGGGAATTTTGACCTTTCTCTTCCTCTAAAGGGAGAGGAGGAAGAGGATCCAAATTTTACATTTAATAACTGAATTTGTCATGAGTGTGTTTTTGTTTTTGTTTACAGATCAGCCATGGATTTGGAATATTCCTTACACTAATGCCCCTGATACACACGGAAATATGTGGGTTCCATCGTGAATGTTTCCAGTGTTCTGTGATGATTCACCTACTGACACTGAGCCTGCCACGCTACTTGCAAGACTTCTTGCTTCTGTTTTTTAAGCAATGATGTCTGCTATAATGGCTACTTTGTACTTGAAAGAAACATTAAAATGTTGATAATGGGGAGGTTCTTGGAGAATCTGTAAACATATTATAAATAGACTCGTAACACTGCATTTTGAAATACCTTTTTATATACTTTTTCTTTACTACGGTTCCTAATATTGTTATCAAGATCAAAACGAGTGTAGACTGTTCTCAGAGATTCTCTCTGCATTTTTAGTTGTAATGAATTTCAAATTTACTGTTCCGTGAGACTGCCAGTTGGCCCCAGTGGCTGGAATAAGTTACTGTATGTGAAATTTAAATAAAAAATAAAGTCAGTCTTGTTTATATATCTTTTGTCCATCTTCTACTAAGTGTGTACATTTCAAGTTAGATTGAACCTTTGCTTTGCAATTATCACTTCTAATGCAAGCTCTAAGATTTGCTGGTTTGGCTTTTTGCGGTATTGGGCTTATTGTCAGTTATTTCCTAATCCTCTGGGTATTTTTTTCCCCTTGCAGACATCCAAGTAGTGTCTGAAACACTAAATTGAAGTGGATGGACTTGTGTGCTAATGAGTAGTCTTAAATAGTGCTATTGGACGTATGAGCAACTGGTCCTGCAGCCTGGAAATCTTGTAGTATAGTGTGGTACTTCATTCGTAATTCCCTCTGGATCCCAAATAATCTGACTGGGTAGCTGTTCCGGCGCTGCCTCATGCCATCCAGAGGGACCTTGACAGGCTGGAGGAGTGTGCCTGTGGAAACCTCATGAAGTTCAACCAGGCCAAGTGCAAGGACCTGCACATGGGTCAGGGCAATCCTAGGTACAAATACAAGCTCGGCGGAGAATGGATCAAGAACAGCCCTGTAGAGAAGGAGCTGGGAGTACTGGTGGACGAGAAGCTCATCATGAACAGGCAATGCACCCTTGTGGCCCAAGTGGCCAACCACATCCTGGGCTGCATCAAAAGAAGCGTGGCCAGCAGGTCGAGGGAGGTGATTCTTGCCCCTCTACTCTGCTCTCGTAAGACCTCATTTGGAGTACTACATTGAGCGCTGGAGCCCCCAACATAAGAAGGACATGGACCAGTTGGGGAGGTTCCAGAGGAGGGCCACAAAGATGATCAGAGGGCTGGAGCACCTCTCCTGTGAGGACAGGCTGAGAGAGTTGGGGCTGTTCAGCCTGGAGAAGAGAAGGCTCCAGGGAGACCTTATAGCAGCCTTCCAGTACCTAGAGGGGGCTTATAGGAAAGATGGGGAGAAACTCTTTAGAAGGGCCTGTTGTGATAGGACCAGGGGTAATGGTTTTAAAATAGAGGGAGGGAGATTCAGACTGGACATAAGGAAATTTTTTTTTTTTACAATGAGAGTGATGAGACACTGGAACAGGTTGCCCAGAGAGGTGGTGGATTCCCCATCCCTGGAAACATTCAAGGCCAGGTTGGATGGGGCTCTGAGCAACCTGATCTGGTTGGAGATGTCCCTGTTCCTTGCCAGGTGGGTTGGACTAGATGACCTTTGAAGGTCCCTTCCAACCCGAACCATTCTATGATTCTATGATTCTATGATTCTATGATTCTATGATTCTATGATTCTGTGATTTTGCAGTGTCATTCCTCAAGATGGTTTGGAGTACATTGAGAGAACCTAATGTTTTTCTAATGTCTATTTCTGTTTCATTCAAAAATTGCCATAGAAAAGGCATGTGTTTAGGAAATCATGGCATCTGACTAGCAAGGAGCAGTTTTCATTTTCCCACACCATCACATACCACTGCTTCTCTTCCAGCTTTCAAACCCTTTTCTGTTGTTGTACTCTCTCTAGTTAAATTCAAGTCCTCTGGTGCAGTTATGAGATGGTCTTTCAAATCAAAATGTTATGACTTTGAGTTATTTTTGTGGAAGTTATCGTACAGTCTCTTATTCAAAGGATAAATAGAGCCAGACAGTGGAATAGCCTTGCCTGTAACACAGTGGAATTTTACGCTCACTCTTCACAGCAAATACCAGGAACTTAGGTATTTAAGTTGCTCATTTCTTAGCTCGTATTGGCAACTTAGAGGCCCAGAAATTGTTATTACTGCTTTGTCTGGTTTTGAGAACTTTGCAAACAACGTGAGCTGGGTACATGTCAAAGTGCTGCTGGGATGTCCGCAGAACAGATGGGAAGATGGCTTTCTGCTTTCACCTTCCCTCGATTCTCTATGCAGAATCTTTATACCATATGCAGAAACTGTTAATTTCTATCCCCAATGAGTCTGAAAAGACAGGGATCAGGGAAAGTGTGCTCTGAAAACTGAGATGACTTCATCGCCATTGTTGTACTTTCTTTTTAAGAGAGTATGATCTCATTTTAAACAGAGAAGCTCTAAGTAGAAAGATGTATTCGTATGAAGAAAGCTTTCAGACTTCTAAAAGGTTGAATAACAATTACTAGACAGTTATGAACTTGTGAAGAATGTTACGATTTTTTAATGCTACATATGTGACTATTTCTATTTGGCATAGAGTGGTTTGACTGACTCTGAGGCATTCCTGGTTAAACTCCAGCTGGAATTTTTGAATTTCCAGGAACTTAGTACGATTTGCTTCAGCTCTCTGGGGCTCAGATTAATGCATGGTCAGATCATTCCCAAGTCCGTTAATGGGAACAAATAAACTAAGGGATCAGTTCTGCTAGGAAGACTCAGGAAATTGTTCCAACGCAGAGGTGTGGCCCAAAACAACGCGGACGGTGGCGTTAGACATGGACGTGAGGCACTGTCGGGTGGCAGAGGTGAAGAAAGGAGTGAAGGCTGGGGGTTTGTGTTGGTGGACAGTATGTGGTGTGAAGCGAACTCAGGGTTCAACTAAAAGGTTGAGTTTGGTTGAGACAGAAATGTATGGAGTTCTGTTTTAACTTCTGCTCTTGCAGAATGGCAAGGAAAACTTGTTTGGAAGAAACTGTCCAATGCTAACTAAAGATCTTCTGCAGTCAGCCCTTTGCAGCCCAAACATAGCTGGGCTTCATGACGTATTGGAGCTGGCCAGGAGGCTCCTGATAAAACCTTTGGTCAGACAGTGCTGTTTTATCACAATTTTCTACATATGCAGCCTCTCAGGTACCAGGACAGACGTAAGAACACTTCTTAAGTGTCAGAATAAAATTTTAAAATTCCTTTTGTGCAGAATATTTTGCAATTCTGTTTTCTTAATCATTTTTTGTGTCTTTTTTTTTTTTGCAATTTCCCTGTTTTCACTCCTGTTTCACTTAATTCTGGTAAGGGGTTAAACTATGTATGAGTATTTTTATCTAGAAGATCAGTGGATTTCAGAATTCTATCAAAATTAAGTGCTTTCCGTTATAACAACAGTGTGAGAAGTTACTGTAATGCACACCAACACATGCTGGTGCAAACAATGCGCGTAGATTGCTGCAGCACTGCTGATGAGGCTGTAAAGAGGGAGGCAGTGCATTTTTCTGTGCCCAAATGGCTAAAACAATTTGATTGAGCCCTAGCCAATTCTAATGGCTAATGCAATGGGTTGTGTTCTGCAAAAGCTCAACTGTCTCTAACCCCGGCTGTACAAGGTCCACCACAACTGGACAAGGAAGGAAACTTAGTGATTGCTTGTGCTTCTGAAAGGGTTAACTCTTCCTTTAAGGGCAGCATGACATTGTGCAGTGTCTCACTGGAGTCACTCAGTAAAGCAATGATCTAATTCTGGTTTGTTTGAGACCGTGATAGAGTGATCTATCTAGAGTCTTCTCACCACACTTGAGATTAAATCCATCACCACAGAAAGTAAAAGTTGTAAAAGGTACCATGGGTTGTGCTCCATGCAAGGTGTGCAAGCATGCAAGAATATTATAGCACTCTCATTTGGTGGCTTTCCTAAATGCATCAATGTGCTTTTTTCAGCAATTAGTGTTAATTCCTTGTGCTTTCTTCGGCTAAGGCTTTCTATGGTTTTGATTTTCCAGCCTGTCTTCCAGTAAACAAATATGAACAAAGTAACAAAAATAAATGCACACAAAATTCCAAGTAAATTAAAATTAACAGAGATGTGATACCAAGAACTGAATATTGAAATCAGTAAATTAATGTAAACATATAGATACTCACCATGACATACTCTGGCTACCCATTGCGTGTATTTGAAAAAGCTAGAATGGAGATGGGATGTTCTTTATAGAGCCAGATGCTGCCTAATCCCACAGACATTTCTACTGACATCAGTAAAGTTGCTGACATTTTACAGCTGTGGAATTAATCCCTGTGACCCAGGATGTCAGAATTTCAGCCGAATGCTGATAGTAGTCACACCATTCCCTCTCTCTTGCCTCTGAGTTTCTTTTAATCTGAGCAACTGCAGTTGGCATCCTGAAGGGCAAAAGAAAGAAACATTGCAAAAAGTACTGGAGGCTGACAGGACCTGTGTAAGTTTGGAGAAATAGATTCCTATGTTTGGAAAACTAAGCTACCAGCCCAGCTGTTTTCCTACCTGTTGAAATGCTGGGAGTTAAACAGCATGCAAATGGAAATGGCCTCCAAAAGTGGATGTAGTTCTTGAGGACAGCTCTTGAGGAGTCCCTTGCAGCCCTGCCGGTCTCTGCCTCACTTTCCCAACAATTTAATTTCCAAGTATATTAAAATATAAATACTCCTATAGGGTATTCTCTAAGGATAAATGAACCAGTTTCTTTCCCAGGAAGACTGGAATACAGTTATCTTTATCAGCCACACTTTAGTAACTGATATGGAAGAGATGGAAAAAGTTTTCACATTTTTCATTGCTGAAAATCTTTTATACAGCCAGGTTCAGCCGTCTTTACTGCTAAACATCTTCTGCCTTGAGAGGGATGAGTACACCAGATAAAGGCAAGAAGCGACATTCCTTACATCACATTTGGTGGGACTCCCCGAGAGATGCAATCTCTGAAACCCTGAGCAAAGCAGCAGGCATGTTGAAAAGTTTAGCCTAGTCCAGATGCCCAAGTGTCACATGGGCGTGAAGTCTGGGGATTTTTTTTTTCCAATTAGTTTGTTAACATTAAGGTTATTAAGTTGCAGAAGTTAGGTTCAGCACCAAAGGTAACAGAAGGCTGGTTTCTTTGCTCCTCTAGCAAGATGTTTCACAAAACTTGCTGGGGAGTAAATCGCAGCTCTCCCATAGCTCCTCCAAAGATAAGCAGTGCATTTTAGTTAAGTGTACCAGTTCATCACTTCCAAAGGAGATGTTTTATTTAAAAGTACTGACACTATCAGTGAGACACAGTAACTAAATCTCTGCATGTGTCTTCCGAGTAATTTGCTGATGCATTAATAACAGCTCTTTTCTGACTGAATATTTGTTGGTAATCATTACTCAGTGACTGTAGCTTTCTTAATTAGAGAGTTATCACTCAGAACTCATAAATACAGTGATTTTTCCCTATCATTTACAATCATTCTAAGTGTCACCACCACCAATCTTTTTGTCACTAAGTTCTTGCACACACAGACATGAAGGAGCTGTGTGCTCGCGGTGCTGAGGGATGGGGCCAAGGCAGCAGGATTCCTGATAACGACGCCACAAGGGACGATACTGAGGTTAATGGCAACGCATCCAGTGTTCGAGCTTACAAGACGTTAATTTCAATTTGGGGTTAATTTAAATGCCAGCAACATGTTTAACCATTTTTAATCCGAAACTAAAAGATAACTTTTTTTTCCTTATGCCAGTGAACACATTGCATTTCTTTATTCAATCTGGCTTAAATGCTCTGAATGAGCAACTGCATCATTACACTGTTCATGCTCTCCACACACTCAAGTTTTTCCAGCCATCTACCCAAGAGCAATGGGAAAAGTGACCTTTTTAGCAGGAAAGTATTCTTTAGAGTAGTATCTTAATGAAAACAGAGGAAGTAAAGGAAGAAACAATAAAAGGTGCCACACCTGTGATATTTGTCAGCCATCTTCTCATTTTCTATTTCAGGATTGCAGTCAGTATCAACTCGCACTTGGTCTATCCCTTAATAGGGAGCATGTGCTTAAAAAGCCCCTTTCTCAAAAGACTAAATCACTGCATGTCCTTTATAGTGTTTTAGTTTGGTGAAGATTCGATTTAACAAATTAAGGGAATTTGCAATTTTTGATGGCCAGTGACAGTAGTACACTTCATTGTCCTTCAAAACTGTGCCAGATGTTCTTAGCTGCGTTAATGTAACGCTCCCTCTATACCCAAGACCAACACAAAAATAACTATTCCTCGCTAACTAAATAATATGTAAATAATGGGAGGGACTCAATATCCTTGAATAATTTTATTCGGATAATTCTTTGGATAACGTGATTGTTCTTCCCATTCCTTTGGGCAATCACACTGACATCACGGCTGCAAGCAGGTGAAGGCTTCTGTTCCCACTGTGCTAATCCAAGCCACTCTAGAACAACTTCGATGGATGGAGACTTCTGTGCAGGCCGAGGGTGCTCCATCAGTTCTGCTGCTTCTGCTGGCTGGCAGACTGCTGATTTAGATCTGTCTTCCTTCTGGCTGGCAAAGACTGGCAAAACAGGGAAATACAGGGCTTTTTTTCTATAATAACACTCAAGGGACACCAGCATTTTTTATGGAAGCATGTGGTAACCTTTAGCACTTGGCACAGAGTCTGATCAGTTTGAGCGGCATCTTTTTTTCCTCATTTTTTAGCTGTTTAATGCCTTCCAGCGTTGCTGCTAATTTTAATTGCCATATGTCAGTCTATGCTGAAGACTAATGAAGAAGGAATAAAATCCCGCAAGAGGATGTGTTATGTATCACCTATAAATAACAACAAATAGGGAAAAACAAAGAGGAAGCATGAGTCTCATTCATCCTTGGCTATTGGTTTACTGCGCAGCATGGGAAAAGCATTTGGCTCCTCTCCATGCCATGCTGCCCAAGCAGACTCGTTGCCATGCGCTTGGTGACCCTTTCTTGCTCACTGGCGCGGAATTGCCCCCTCTGCACCCCAGGGCTCAGACCAATGCCCAACTCCACCTCGGGCTGTGAGAGTGTCAATGGCTCTCACAGTTAGCGCACAATTATCTGCTGTTAAGGAAGATTCCTAGTCACGAAGATTTTAGTGTTTGTTCCTATTGCATTTTAACTGCAACATAATTAATAGAAAATTGAAAAAAAAAGTAGATATTTTAGTAATGTCTCACTAATTTGCTTTCTAAAATAAAATAGATGTACGTGGTCTTTCACTGGACAGCATGTTTATCTGTTAATATGTTTAAGAGAGCTGAATTCTAGCCCGCAATCATTTAAAAGCAGAATTTGGCATAGCAGTAATTGGCAGATATTGCCGAGTTTACCTTTTTCTGTGCATAGTAACAACGGTTTTTCCAAGCGGTTTGGACCGAGGGCTTTTTGACCCGGAAGGTCCCGCGTTTTCAAACCACACTGAGGTCGGGGAGGTGCCTCTGCCCTCCGCACACCATCTCCCCGGGGCTGCCCAGCGCGGGGGATCGGGGAGGTGACAACTTGCCGAGAAGACCTGCGGGGAAGGAGGTGCCGTCTCTCGGCAAAAGGCAGTTATTGGTCATTGTTCCCGCTTTGATGGCAGGGGCATCTCGTCAGCTGTCAATTCTTACTCCCGGCCTCTGCCAGAGGCCCCGTCACCCCGCACAACGCTCCGCAGCGTCTCCGGCCGCGGGGCCAGACCGAAGAGGGGGCGCACAGCATCCCTCGACGGGCGCTGGGCCGAGGGGCTGCGCTCCTCCCCCGCCACCCCTCTGAGAGGTTGGAGGCGGCGGCCCCGCCCCGCCCCGCCAGGTGCCGGCCCGCCCCGCCCGCAGCACGGGGGAGACCGGTCGGCCACGCCCGGGCTGAGGGGAGCTCCCCTCAGGGGCGCGGCCCAGCCCGCCGCTCCCGGCGGCCATGGCGCGGGCGGCGCGGGGCCAGGGGCAGCCGCTCCCCCTACCCGCCCTCCGCGGACCGGGGCGGGAGTGCCCCTGGGCGGCGGGGCGAGGAGCTGCCGGTCCCGCCGGTCCCGCCTCGCACTCCTCGACAGGCAGGAGGCGCCTGGCAGTGCCTGTCCCCGCGCCCCGCTCCCCGCTCCGACGTGCTCGGGGCGGGGGAAGGAGGGGGATATGAAACTGGCGGAGGCGGGAGCGCGACGCGGGGCCGGGGCGCGGCGGGGCTGAGGGGCTGTGTGGGACGGGACGGGCGGCTCCCTCGCCCGCAGGATGCGCCGCTGCCCGAAGCCCGCCCGCCGCGGGGCTGT
>JAAGAY010007487.1:7001-21582 GCA_011801015.1 Ardeotis arabs
TTTTTTTTCTGTTTTCCCCTTCTTAAATACGTTATCGCAGAGGCGTTATCACGGGACATTCTGCTACCAATCGGCTCGGCCTTGGCCAGCAGCAGATCCGCCCTAGGCCTGGCCGAGTCCACTAAACAAAGGGGAGCAACTTCTAGCAGTTTCCTACAGAAGCTTCCACCTTAGGCCCCCCCTCACTAAACAAAACCACAACAGCAATTTTTGTTCGAAATCTGCTGGGAAGGATTTTTTTTTTTAGAAAAAAAAGTGGGGTAGTGGACAGTGGAAAATTAATTAAGTGGATTCAATTAACGAATCAGGCAGACTGATGTGTGATTAAGCAGATAGTGTGCAGGAAAGCATTCTAATTACAACAAAGTATTTTTTTTTAATCCCAGATAAATCTCATTAATTTGAATTTACTCCAGTCTCTGGTGTCAGATTTCAGTTTTGTGTTAGACTGACTATATGATGACCAGTACTAGACTGGTGACAGAAAGGGACTCAAGATCTCCAAATCAAACGACTGCAGATAAATATTTGAATTAGAGATAAAGGGCAATATACATGAGAGTACTGAGGTACTTGATGTGTGTTTTGCTGCCTGAGTCCTCAAAACTCGCAGCCAATTTACTAAAGTTTGTCTTGTGTGGTTAGATGCAGTATTGCAGAGAGATCCTTGAGCTATCTGTGAATGAATTAATGCCAGGAATAGAACTAATATGTATGTTAAGTTAGCGCTCATCCTGGTCTGGATGCACTACTGGAGAGCAGAGTTAAATAACTTCTGCCTAAGTTTGTTGCAAAGTCTAATCTTGTCTGTCTGAGCCTGTCTAATACACTACTGGATTGAGCACTACACACTTAGATCCATACTGCAACTTTAGCCCACTTCAAACTTCAAAAGACTGCAAAGGCTTGTTTCTTTGAGACGGGGCAAACCTGAATTCAAACTCTTTCTTCCAGGAATGTTTTCTCTGTGTTTTATAGAAAAGGTCATCACTGGGTTTCCTAGTGCAAAGATAGTTCTCTCTGCCTCTCAGGTGGTTTTGGCAATTCTGTAGCTTACTTGCACAAACAAGAAGATTTGGCTTCATGAGTTGTGACCTTTCCATGGCCGAACTCCCAAAACTCCAGGAAGCAGCAGCCTCCACTGGGGAAATGTTGGGCGTCATTGTAGGACAGCATTTCTGAGAACATCACCTAGGTCGTAGGTCTCCAGTTTGCCATGTGGACTCTTGTGTCCTAGAGACAGGCAAATTTATGCTTATCAAATGTCATATCTGTCTCTCTGCTCAACCTGGAAGCTATTAAAAATCCTGTAGAGAGGCAATTTATAATTCAGAGACCGTGGGGGTGTGATAAAGCATCTGCACTAATACTAGTCTGAGTAAGTAGTCTGCATGTCTGGATGTGCACATAGCCTTTACATTGTCTTATTTCCATTTAGAAAATTTTTTAAAGTAAATATGAGGATTTCCTGCCTTGGTTTGAAATATTTGGAAGTCTGATAGTCTTAACAGAGTAAGAGCTACAGCAGTGTGACAACTGTGTATCAAGAAACTCCAGAACATCAATTGTCATGATTAGTAAATCTGGTAGGGAAGAGAAAAGTTGTTGTGCACCTATTAAGAGGGTTAAACAAGGTCGCTACATGTGTGCTGTGCATGTCTTGAGAAAGTGTTTCTGTTCTAGAAATCCCGAGAGTAGTGTGAGTATTTTGCTCTGATTTACAGTTGCATAAGATAAAAAGATCCCAAATGCCTGTGCAATGACACCTCTGTTGAAAGACTTCGGAGGATGTTAAGTAGGATTAAATTGATTTAGTTTTGCCTATAGGCCTTTTGTTGAGCTGGAGACTAAATTCTAGTGACAATACAACTGTATAGCAATAAGGCTTCATTGCAATGCAACTGTCTTGAAAGCCTTTTGGAAATGGCTTATTACGAAATAAGAATACAAATTTATTGAGAAGGAATAAAATAGAGTTTACCTGCTTGAAAACCCAACTGCTTTAAAAAAAAAAAAGTCACCTAGGATTTAATCAGAATTCATGCAGAATCCTGAATTGATTTGATCAAAGAAATAGCAGTTACTCTTCCTTCTCACAGCCCTCCTCCATAGAATGAAGGCGAGCAGTGGAGAAGAAAATGGTCATCTTTAATTTGACATTTTATGAAGGCCTGACAGATCCATCTACTTCATTATCTGTAGGAAAAAACACATGCTAATGATTCTGACTTCATTAATCATAAAAAACCAAGTTATCTTAATTCTACCACATCACAGAATATAATACACGAAAGATTTCTACCTATACTGTCTTGTTCTTAGTTAATATTCCTGTCTTTGTGGCAATACACTGGTCATGAATTTTTCCATTTGCCAGTTTTGTTATGTTTCTTCATTTACAATTTCATTCTATTTACCTTGTTTTATTGAATTTTTGGGGTGGTTTTTTTTGTGGGTTTTTTTTTTTTTTTACACTTCCAGCATAAACTCTGATTACATTTTAACAGTCAGCTTTTAGTAACGCTTTATATTCAGATCAGATAAGTGGCACTCAGATTAAATATACCCATTGTATTAATAACCAGCCTTGGTTCTTAAACTTTTTTTATTGAACTCCTAGTTTTGATGCCAACTTTCTGAAAGATTATTGAACTCTTGTCACGTATAACAAAAATTGTGATGTGGGAGTGTATCTAATATGGAGACTAAGTCAGATTTAACTGAGATTCTCACTCTACTCTGCTTTGGAAACACTGTGATAGGAAAGTCAACAAAGGTATTCTTTTGTTCTGATTTCAGATTTTGTAATTTCTCAGCCTGGGAGATCAGCTATAAAATAGTTAAGTTTGGGGTTTTTTTGTTCTTTGCTGATTGGGAAAGAGGACGTTACAGTCAGGAAATAAAGCAAATGGCCTCTTATCTCCCACCCACTAAGCCTATTGCAATATATATTAAAAGAAAAAAAAAAACAGTCATACCATAGGAGAAGAAAAAGAATGTGCTTCCAAACTTAATTGCTTACGTTCTCTACATAGATCACAGCATTTGTGCTAGAGCTGATCGAAAATTGCAAGTAGTGTTCACAAAATTCATTGTCTGGAATCTTCATTGCCACAACCTCCTCTTCTCATGCCCTTGTCTTACCCCTACAATTTACCTGAAAAGCTCCTGTGAGATGTTCTTCTTACCTCATTGCTCTGATCATATTACCCATTTTTCCCAGGTGTTCATGAGTCTTCCTTTTCCGCACCAAATATAATCTGTTTGGTTTTTTTAAGGTCCTTTCTGATTTAGCTTCTACTGAGCTACTCACTTTTTTTTTAATATGATGCGGAGCACTAATTTTAGTCTAATTAATTTTCTTATTTCTTATTTTTCGGTTCCAAATGAGCAAATAAAATGTACTCTGGAGTGTTCACTCACCTGTAAACCATCTCCGAGCTAATCCACATAATGTTCGTACCTGTTCATTTTCTTTTGTCAACTAAGTCTTATTTAGTGTACATAATATTCTAAAGGTTCAATATTTTAAAGAAGTTCAGATATTTTATATTCTTGATCAAGTTCCATATTCCGTATCCTCTGGATTGCTCATAAATCTAGGCTGGTTGGTTGCCACTTTCTCAGTGTTTCACTCCAGTACTTCT
This sequence comes from Ardeotis arabs, assembly GCA_011801015.1. Lineage (NCBI taxonomy): Eukaryota > Metazoa > Chordata > Aves > Otidiformes > Otididae > Ardeotis > Ardeotis arabs. Next base: position 10,649 of record JAAGAY010007487.1, read on the forward strand.
TGTAGCATTTGTGGGACAAAACTGGATAGTTCATCACATTTCCAGTCCATTTGAATGTAACATCTGTTACTGAACATAAGACTGTTTACTGTCCTCAGCTGAATAAGACATTCATAATGGTGAAAAAAAAAAGGTTTTATTGAAGCTGAAGGAGCTTTTTTTTTTTTTTTTTTTAATCAATCACATTAATTATAGACTTGATTTTGATTTCCTAGTGGACTGAGCCTGCCTTGGGTGTAATAGCATCAACTATTTCCACTTTACTTCTGCTCTTTGGAGAGAGAAGGTGGAGGAGGAGGGGGAAATAACAGCATTAAGTCGTGCCTGTCTCTAACAATAGTCTACTGGAAAAAAACAGTGAATGAAAATGCTTTATTGCCCTTGATAAAGAGAACAAGGCATTTACTGAAGCTCTGTTCCACCTCTTCTCCATGCTGCCTAGCGGTACATGGGGATATATATCCTGTGTCCCAGAAGATATAGCTAGTTGATTGTTTTCAACTCCCATTTCTTTTGAGACTCGGTTTATGAGAGGTTTTCTTCATGTGATACGTCCATGGGATGTAGGTAGAGATCTACTGGGACATTGCACCAAGCCCTCGTCTTTCACAGGCCAACTTAGAATTAGCAAACTCCATTCTGAAATTAATGAAATGCTTTGTCCGTGCCACATTAAATTATTAAAATACTTACACTGAATGTTCAAATCTGTTATCTTTTAGGTTTCACTTCAACAGTTTTTATGCCATTTATTTAATTTAAAAGCATACTTTATTTTATTCTAGAATATAGTTATACAGCCCTCTAGTATGGCTCTAGCACAGCTAATAGAAAGATTATATGACTATCTCAGTAGTCACACCTGCTATTTAAACTCCACTTTATATATTTTCAATTCTAAAACACTTATTTAAAAAGATGTCAAAATTATGCTTGAAGAATCCTGACATTCACAGATTTGTATGTAGGGAAAATAATATTATGGTCTTCTAATGTGATTTTTTTTTTGTGTGCGTGTGTGTCATATGCTGTAGACCCCCACATGATAACAGCTAAATCACATCCAAATGTGAGTAGTGGGGGGAATTACCGTTCCCACTGCCCAGAGTCTGACCTTTCTCCTGGCACAGCTGTCCATTATTTCTAAAATGTATCCAAGCAATCTGGTGCCAAACAGTCAGTCCTTTGAGTTATTCTCAAATACTTTCTCTTGTTGAGTTTTTAGTAGCCAAAGTTGCAGAGATATCATAAACTCTTTGAGGACTTTAGTCTGCAGACTAATAGCCTTCTGATATTGAACCCCAAATTGTCTTTACTGAATTTTCAGCTGTGGTTTTTTGTTTTGTTTTGGGTTGTTTTAATGAGATCTATCCCCCCTCTGCTGCCTGAAAAATTAAAATTCCTTTATTTTCTTGGTACTTAGTCTTCAAATACACAGAGATAGTTATCTTCTGTCTCCCCCCGGCCATCATTCAACCCTGCTGTACATAATGAGTTCTTTTAATCTTTGCTAATAATGCATCATTTGATTAAAAGCTAGCAAGGCTTTTTATTATAAAGTGTGCTTTCATTTTAAATCAGCAGAGCTGTGTCATGTCCTTGAAAAGCATGTCAGAGCAGCCTTAAGTGTTTTCCTTGCCAATTTTTAAATGGACAATAGGTCCTGCAGGTAATAGAAAAGATTGTACATAATGATAGGTAACCTGGAATCACTGTTTTATTCAGTTTAGATATCCTTCCTGCCTTGTCCTGTAGCTACACAGAGAATCTGGGCAAATAATACCTAATAAGGTACTTAGTCTCTTTTTCTATTTGGTGAAAATGAGCATAGCACCAGGTTTGGTGGTATTTATGGTACGAAGTTTAAGACTACCTGGGCCTTTTACTCTAGACATTTCCTCATGTCTCTTGACAGAAATACACACTATGCAATACGGCTTTTTTATCATAAAATCACAAAATGGTTTGGGTTGGAAGGGACCTTAAAGGTCACCCAGTCCAACCCCCTGCAAGGAGCAGGGGTGTCTCCAACCAGATCAGGTTGCTCACAGCCCCGTCCAACCTGGCCTTGAATGTTTCCAGGGATGGGGCATCCACCACCTCTCTGGGCAACCTGGGCCAGTGTCTCACCACCTTCATTGTAAAGAATTTCTTCCTTATATCTGATCAAAATCTACCTCCTTCATGGGAGAGCTTAAAGTGTAACTGCAAGACACATGTGCAGTACCTTGCTGCATATACATTGGATGTTCATGTAAAAAATAAAGGAAAATACTGTTATATTTGGAGTCTATTGTACTTATATGCACTAAAGATTAGGAGACATCACAGAGATAAGTGTAAGACTATAAGACTGAGTGAGTTTTTTTTGTAGGTAGACAAAAAGATAATCCTCCTAAGTCTCAAAATGTGTGCCTGTGTTCTTATCTCAGTTCTTTAGTTCAAGATTAGAATTTAAACAACCTCTGGAATCCAACGTAAAATTGTAGAATCGCAGAACAACCTATAGAAGAGATTGGACAGGACCTTGAAAGATCATCTGGTTCAACATTTTGTGGGAAAGGGAGCCTAGATGAATTCAGCACCCTGTCCATTCACATCTTGAAAACCTCCAGTGATGAGGACTCCATCATATTCCTGGGGAGGTTGTTCCAGTGATTGATTGTTCTCAGTGTAAAAAATTTCTTTCTTATATCAAGACGAATGCTCTTCCGGTACAATTTGTAGCTGTTGCCCCTTATCTTCTCCATGTGGCTCCTTGTGAAGAGAGAGACTCTAACCTCTTTGTAGGCACCCTTTAAGTACTGGAATACTATGATGAGATCCCCTGGAGCCTTCTGTTCTCCAGGCAGAAGACAACTTCTTCATTCTTTCCTCATAGGACAGATTCTCCAGCCTTTTGATCATCTTTATGGCCCTGCTTTTGACCATCTCCAATCTGTCCACATCTTTCTTGAATTGTGGGAACCAGAACTGGACAGAGTACTCCAGGTGGAGTGAGTTGAAGACATCTCTGTCTCTGCTAGTAATGCCCCTGTGGAGGCAGCCCAGAATCTGATTTACCTTTGTTGGTGCAGTGTGGCACTACTGACTCTTATTCAGCTTACTGTCCACCAGACCCAAACGTCCTTTTCAGAAAGGCTGTTCCCTAGCCACGCAGGTGCTAGCCTGTAGTAATATATCTAGTTATTCCATCCCAGTTGGAGGACTTTGCACGTCTTTGTTAAATTTCATACTGTTCCTGCTAGCCCAGTCCTCCAGGGTGTCCAGGTGCTGTAACACGTATTTCTCCTGTCTATCTTTTTGACAATAGATTACATAATAAATTGTTGTTTCTCATCTCAACTGCATTAAAAATGAGTTTGAGTTTCTTTATGAAAAGAATATATAGGGTGATAGTATTGCAGTTTTGGTGTTTTTTTAGTCAGCATCATCAATACATATTTTTCCTGGTTAGTGTGTTTTAGTATTTTAAAGAGGAAGCTTTTCTGTTGGCTTTCTCAAACTTTTTTTATCCTCAGGGAACCATCAGGTTTCTGTGTGTTTTTCTAGCCTGTTGCTAGGTGGAAAATAAGACTATAAAGTCTCTGTGGAAATTTTGCCTTGTTCATTATTCATTATCCTTGCCACGGCTGATGGTGACAAATGTTGCTACTTTAATGACCATTGTTGCCCATTGTCATAATTAAGGGAGATCATTTAATGAAACTGCACATAACATTGCTTAATGCATCAAGTTAAGAAAAGATGTCATAACTAGGTACACAACCCATCATTTTTAAAGATGAATCAATAAATTAAACAGTTCTTCCTTATTAATATGACAATATTGTTTTTTTAAAGATTCACCAGGGCAATGAAAAAAAAGGTGCCAGATGGTTCTTTTCCCTTATTTTCTCCCAATTCCATGATGACATGGGAAGCTGGATTCCTCTACCACTTTCTGGGGCTTAACCAAGAATGTTTCATGATTGCCATTTTACTCCTGGCTTGTGTGCGGCTGCACCTCTTTGAATAGCCCATTAGGCACATCCTCCTCAAGTAGTTGCAGCTTAATATTGTTGTAGCTAAAACAAATGTCTCCTTAATTTAAGTGACAAGCATCTGTCCCTCTGCAACAGATGGCCATGAGCTCTGTACAATGGATCACTGTCAGTGGTCTGGCATGTGTTTCAGAGGGCTGAAGCAGTCTGTGTATCACTTCTTTGCAGAACCCATGCTATATGAAATGCCAGTGCTCCACAACAGGAATGGCCACAATCCTGCATAACAGAGAACATTAATTAAGGTACAATCATGGTGTCAGTTCCTCCCATTTCAAAAAGCAGGGTCCATAACTGAGAAATCTATTCCATTTTTGTTGGGCAGAAGCACTAGATGTGCAGGACATTCATTTGAGCTATGCGATGACGGTCTAGCCAATCTTTGAGATCCTGTAGGCCATTTGTGCTGACACAGCAAAGAATATGTGCTGATCATGGGAGTCTAGATTTCAGTTTGATGGTAGGATCAGGAAGAACAGAACATAAGGTAAGTGGGCACAGAGAAATTTAGAGACAGAACAGAAAAAAAGGAAGAAATTGAATTGGGTGGAATGAAAGGATCCATACAGCGTGGGTCAACATGTGAGGAGAATCATTTGGCCGGCACGTGGGAAGGAGGTTTAGCCATGGATAATTGTGACTTTGTGGCAGATTAAGGAGCTCTAGAGTCACTTTTACAATCTACATTTCATCTCAGCAATCAAGGAAAAGTCACCTCATCTCTTTGCAAAAAGATAAGACCTTCCTTCTCAAAAGGTACAAGGCTCAGCCAGCAGTGAATATATGATATTCAGATCTTGTTATCATAGGTTGAGAAAGTGTAGGAGAAGAATGGATGATAAGGAGCAGTTAAGAATAGGATATACTCTAGTACAGCTCTTGATAGGGGAATTCTTACCTCAGAACTAAAATAATTATTAAAACAACTACATTGTAGGCAACTCACGTAGATATGTGCATGTTAATAAGCTGGGAGCCTTCTGTCTAAATATTAACAGGTACTGACTTTGTTTAGCTTGTGAATCCAATGCAGTCAGTCTAGTATCAGAGCTACAAACTAATTGACTACCTTGCAATCACATTTACTAATAAAAGAGAAAATATCCGCAAGTCTGCAGTTCTGATTTAAGACTGAGCCTTAATGCTAACAGTGAGGAGTGCACCAGAGTCTAAAGTATTAAAAATTATGCCCTTCAAGGCTGAAAAATTCTGAACAGTATTTTTTTTTCCAAGATATGCCATTATTTCTTAAAATTTTTTTTGAGGGTTGTCAGTAAATCAATGGACAGTTAGCTCCATTGATTGGGATTGATAAACTGTGAAGTGTTGTGATCTCTAAGGATATAGCCCCTCCACCCCACTTAGTAATAGGAACAGCTCTTTGAGAACACTTTCAGCCTCAAGGACAGAATACGTAATTTGTTCATGAGGTACATCTATCACAATAGGGAAAGAATTCGCTTGTAACTATTAAATGTGAAGAATAAGGAAAGAAATCCTAAAAATAAAAATAAAATAAAATAAAAATTAAAGCACATTATCCTTTCCCTTTACAACCTTTAGATCTCAGATTTCACTATAACTTAAATCAGAAAGCTGCATAATGGGTAATTTGTGTCCAGCCACTTTACACATCTCATTGATTCCTGCTCTATGCTAAAGCGTGACAAAGTGTGTGCATTTCCAGTACCCAGTAAGAAAGAATGAGTCTTATTTGGAAAAAAAAAAAAAAGGAAAAACAACCTGAAAAAAAAAAGCAAATAAAAAAACCCAAACAATCCCCCAAAAGTATTTACTTCTCAAAAACCCCATCCCTCATTTTCACTCTGTTCTTTCTGAAACCGAGAATAGATGAAAGCACAGCCGTATAATTTACAGTTAGCCTTAGCTGGTTCTGAGTTATGCACTGTTCACACCTAAAATAGCACAAGGAAGCAAGAAGCGCTAGATCAAAACATTCCTATTTTTCTTCACTTTAGTTCAATTCCTGAATATCTACTATTTGTTGAATTAATTTATCTGTCCAAAGAACAGCTTAGGGGGAAAAAAACAACTACAACCAAAAGCAAAAAAAAAAAAAAAAAAAAACAACCCACCATTGGCGATGAATGAAACATTCCCTTTAGGGACTATGTATATTGCACACTTGAAAATATTTTTAGTATTTTAACCATGATTGAGGGTGAGTCCTGTTGTTAATGTTGCAGTTCCAATGATAAACATGGACATAAGGGCTGTGTATCTGCAAAATGCGTAAAGAGGCTTTCCCTTTCCTAAACATCTACTGTCTCATTAAACACAGCAGGCTAATCGTGATGGTAAAATAAGATTCTAAGATGTCTCCATGTCTCCATCACATTTGTAATCAGCCACCACAAAGCCATGTTTAACTTACTATTGGCCATGGTGTAGCATACTGCATCCTTCTCAGTGGAATTCTTCCTTCTTGGGTTTCACTTTTCAGTACTTCTCAGCACTTTTCAGTTAATGCAATGTTTTTGGCCAAATTCTGCTCTGACCCAATACAGCAACTTGCAGCCAAATTAGTGGAAATATTGTAAAGTTATCCCAGTTTCATTCCATTTCAGTGAACTTTATAATTTCACTTACACATTTTTTTCTGGGAGACTCTTTGGTAAAGAAAATATTGTGTGACACTGGACATTTAATCAAGCTCCTCACTGAAATAGGAGTTGAAATCAATCAGTTTTGCAAGTGCAGAATAGTATGTACTGGGACATGAGTGGTCCTGTATAGTTGTTTTTCAGCAAGATTCTCAGGTTTATCTGAATTTAACTTCATAGCAAACTCTCATGAGACATTCGATGAGATGAGGTAGATATCTCTTCTGTTCTGAGAACTGTAATATTTAACTGACTGTTTAGAGTAGAGAAGGGATGGAAAGAAGGAAAATAAATTAACACAAGCCATTTATTTTTGTAATTTAATAGACAGCATCCATGAGTCTTCTCAGAGCTGGCAGTGTATCTCTGAGTACTTGCTGTTATACACAACTTACACACTTTTATTCAGAACTGAAGGGAACATGTTAGATGTGTGAAATTCTTTTCCTAGCTCTAGTGCTGAGTTGGCTTTTAATTTCAGTGTACCGCTTTTTAAAGAGGCAACTCATGATAATTTGCCTCTCAGGAGTGCTGTAAGATTTCATAAATATTTTTAGGAGTTTTGAGATCCTTGGATGAAGTATGTCATAAAGTGAAAACAAAAAAATGTACAGAGTTTAAGTGTGCTTCCTTGGTGATGTCTGGATTTTTTGACTGCTGTTTAGCTTAGCTTATCCAGTATTCTGCCTGGTTTGTGTATTGGAACCCACAGAAACTGAAATACCAACTTCGGTTTATTGTCAAATACCTCTATGCTTCCCTTTCCAAGATAACGCGCACTGTGTCTAGAAACAGCATTTTCTTGTTTATGGGCAGATCCCATATTTGACTAAGGAAAAGGGGGAATGGTGTGACTGGTTGGGAAATGAATGCTGGTAATAAGCATTATAGCTCTGGACTAGAAGACAAGTTCAGCCTGTAGATTTTGGGAGCTGGATGTCAGTTAGTTGGCCTGGGTTTTGAAGCAGTACAAAACTCAAATGTGTTGCATAGCTGATTGTATGCAATGCCACTGTGGTAAACAGAAAAATCATAAATTTGCTTATTTGGTATGTAGGAAAAATGAATATCTGTTACATATTCCTTAGCCGAAGTTATAAAGTGCATTTCCTTGTCATAGCCTCATCTCCATCGCTTCAAATAAGGTGCTTGAGTCACTCCATGCCAGTTCACTAGTGGCTGGAGCGAGCTAGGACACAGGAAACTGGGCTCCTTCACTTGTTTTTATTACACAGACCACGCATTTACTAGTGTCTAATCTGCATAGCCTTGGGATTATACTTCATGATTTTGCCTTTCAATTCATCTTATGTAAAATGTAGACAAGATTCCACTAAGCTTTGTTGGGGGTTTTTGTTTGGTTTTTTTGGGGGGATTCTGTATATTTAAATGTCCAAGATTTGCAGTCTTCCTAAATAGAGTTTTTCATGACAAAGCAGTGGTTGTCTTTGTGTACATCAGGATGCTGCCTCAAGACAAAGAAGTTCTCCTTGTCTTTCCAGGTTCCATCATAGCAACTGTGGAAAAGTGTTAATTAATCAACCCAGGCAGTAGGAAAAAATTCTCTGTTAACCTGGAATATTTCTTTTTTTCCTGAGTTGTGGTCTAAATTTTATACATACGTGTACTTGTTTTAATGTTCACAGTGGTTTAATTTTTAATGGATGGAGGCTTCAGATGTATCATCTCATTTTTCCTGTATAGGTATTTACAGTCCTGTAAGCACAAGGAACCTACCTGTTCCTTCCAATACCTAAAGCGGGCCTACAGGAAAGAAGGAGAAAAACCCTTCAGTAGGGCCTGTTGTAATAAAATGAGGGGTAATAGTTTTAAAATAGAGGGAGGTAGATTCAGACTAGATATAAGGAAAATATTTTTTTCACAATGAGAGTGGTGGAACACTGGCACAGGTTGCCTGGAGAGGTCGTGGATGCCCCATCCCTGGAAACATTCAAGGCCAGGTTGGCCGGGGCTCTGAGCAACCTGATCTGGCTGGAGATGTCCCTGGTCCTTGCAGGGTGGTTGGACTGGATGGCCTTTAAAGGTCCCTCCCAACCTTAATGATTCTATGTTCTAAGGTAACCCCAACATTTATATCTTGATATATCTACCTGCAGATGTGTGGGTGTTCTGCTTTGGAGTTCGCATGTGATCTCCCTCCGGCTTTTTTTTTTTTTTTTTTTTTTTAGCTTCTTTTCTCTGTTTGAATAGTTTACCTTGATGTCAACTTTGTGATATAAGTTATCTTTAGCTCCAGATAAATTTATTCTTGAGTGCCAAGAGTGTGCTCTTTGAACATTTTGAATGACAGATCTGAGAAATGCAGTTAGAGTAGTTCTGTCACTAGAAGTGAAATTGTGAATAATAGGTTGCTCTTAGCACTTAAAAGTAAGAGACCTGTCCAATGATATTTGTGTTTGTAGTGTGACTGTGAACTGATAATCAGAAAGCTGGTTTCCTCTCAAAGGAAGTGCTTCACATCTGTAAGCTGATATTCTTCTTTCTAAGGGTTTAAAATTTCAAGAGTGATGAGCTATATTAGATTAAACATTTTTTTAGAGGCTACTACTCTTATTGTGATCCCATCCCTGTAAAAGACTAGTTTTTCTCCTTTTGCACAACTATTTAGGTTTTTTTCAGAGAAAAGCACACTTTTAATTTTTTTTTAAGTTTTTAATATTTAGTATAATTCAGTTCAGTATGCCATAAGGCATGGTTAAAAATTGGCTTGATAATAGACCTCAGAAGATAATTTTTAAAAAAGTGATGTGTTATCATGTATTAGTGATAACTGTCCATTGCAGTCCTCAAGTGACTAGTTATAAATCTGGTTATAAGTTCTGTTATTGACTTTTCTTATAATATAACCTGAAATTGTAAATTTTGTGCTATCCATACATAGTATAAGTACAGGTTTGGAGATTTCCTGAAGGAGAGAGAGAAATTGCTCAAAAGCTTGGATACTTTTATAAAGATCATTATAATTAGCTGAACAAGACATAACACAAGTGAGAAAGTATCTGACAGTGGAGGGGTGTTTGAACTCACAGAAGCATCTTAATATCCAGTAGCTCACAGGAAGAAGCTGGACAGGCCACCCACAGGGAGGGTATAAATGGCTTTGGAACAGTCAGAGAAAAATATAATATACTCTCTGTGCATGTTCATTCTGAATAAAAAACAGGTGACTTTCTTAAGAGAGATTCCGGTATTCAGCCACCACTTACTGAGGCTGGTGATCAAACTGGATAAACTCTGAAGCCTGTATGGCTCACTGTTATTAACTGTTGACTGTCTACTTGGAACTCCTGCATAAAAAGAACAACAAATAGATTATCTAGTGTGTTCATAAAACGAATAAATCCAATTTTTAATAGATTTGTATCAAAATACCTTCTTCAAAGATTATACACAGATTTGATAAGCTTCAAGACTTAAATTACTACTCTTCTTATTTTAACAAATTTCAATAAGAGAACTTACCTATTGGAAAATTTTCAGTTCATGACAGGAACTTCCATATTGTAGCTTCAAAGCAGGTAGAATCATAGAATCATAGAATGGTTAGAGTTGGAAGGGACCTTCAAAGGCCATCTAGTCCAACCCTCCTGCAAGGAGCAGGGACATCCCTGACTAGATCAGGTTGCTCAGAGCCGCATCCAACCTGGCCTTGAATGTTTCCAGGGAAACAGGTAACAGAGATTCTTTTGGTTTTTCTGTTGAAGCTAGTACCAAACTTTAAAATAACGCTTGTGCCAGCAATGCAATGCAACCCAGGACACAAAAGAGTGTTTTCATTCTTCATGAAAGATTTCATAACATATCGTAGATCTTAATTTTTGTGTATTCCATTAATGAACTACCTTCAGGTACGAAGTGCAGCACTTGCACTTAAAAGTAGCCATCTGTTACCATTTGGAGATCGTGATGGTGATTCATTCTAGATGGATGAAGTTTGTGAGCACTGTGATTCTTATGATCTTTCATCTGGGTAACATTTCATTATTTTATGGAACCCTACCAAGTGTCTGGAGCACAGCAGTACTTGGAAGTCTGTATTGTTCTCAAAGACACTCTCAGATCTACAGAAACTTAAGCACATTTTACAGTGCTGCTTTCCCTCAGGATATGTGGGAGGACTGAGGAAAATGCCAAAACCATGTCTCCTTCACACAGAATCACACTTCACTGTTTCTGTAGACCAAACTTCTTGCATGTTTCCTATGTGATTTTACTTCTTCACCCATGATCTGTAATTTTGTTAACA
>JAAGAY010007495.1:6519-25626 GCA_011801015.1 Ardeotis arabs
CAACTGTGGTGATGGGAGAGGCCTGTGGGGGGGCCCAGTTGCGTGGGGGAGCCCCATATGGGGACCTGGCTGTGGCGGGGGGTGGGTAGACCCGCGTGGGGCCCAGCTGTGGTGATGGGAGAGGCCCGTGGGGGCCCACTTGCGTGGGGGAGCCCCGCGTGGGGACCTGGCTGTGGCGGGGGGTGGGTAGACCCGCGTGGGGCTCTGCTGTGGAGCCGGGGACGTCGCAGGGTGCCCGGCTGTGAAGCCCAGGGGGGCAGCGGGGCCCATGGGGGGTGCCCGTGCCCCTGCCCTCCCCTGAGCGGTGACACTTCGGGGGTAAAACTTCCCAGGCTTCACTGACTCAGCCCTTGGCAGCAGGACTCGTTCCTCCCCCGCCACTAAAAACTCGTGCGCTCGCTCTTACGTTACTGATTTCGCCAGTTTTCTAACCCTGCCCTCATCCCTAGGGAGAAAGATCTCGAGGAGGTCCTGCAGACGCACACGGTGTTTGTCAACGTTTCCAAAGGCCAGGTGGCCAAGAAGGAGGATCTCGTTCAAGCGTTTGGGACGGATGACCAAACCGAAATCTGTAAGATGGTAGGTTTGCACCGACCGCTTTGCCGTTACGCGCTTTGTAAAAGCTTGGAAAAGACATTCCCAATATTTTCCGTAAGGGTCGCGCAGATGTGGTAGGTCGCTTTGGTACTGGAAGGGTTTCGTAGAATGCGCTGCTGCTGTAGGCCAAAAAGTTGTGCAGAAATGAGGAGAAAGGAGCGGTAACTGTGGTGTAGTTTTACATTTTACGTAGGCGTCTGGCTGAAAAGAGTTCTGAGGGTTCTGTGTCGCATACAGCTTTTATGCGCTGAGAGCTACCGACACAGAAGAAGTTTAAGCAGCCCTGGAGGGTTTCTCCTCTGATTTGTGTTACTAACGACACCGAGAAAAGAAGGGGATGGTTGCTTGCTTTGGAGAGTCCAATTAAATATTGAGAACAGATCTCATTTCTTAGTCCTTCTTTAGCAAGAAGAAGGTAGAAATGGTGGGCACAAGCCCACCGTTGGGTGGTGAGAGTACTCGTAGAGCTGTGCCGCTCTCTCTGCAGTTTACTCTTTCTGTGGTGAGTTTTCTGTCTGAAATCTTTGCAGTGTTTGTCACAATGCTGTACATGACGAATATGGTTGTTGTTTTTCTGCACTTCACATCTACCCAAACCATTCAAGCAACTGTCCAATGTAACAAAGTTGCTGGGGCTTTCCCTCTTTAGTCAAATCTATGACGTTTCTGAAGTGGTTTCTTTCTTTTTGTACTGTCCAGATTTTATCCAAAGGGGAGCTGCAGGTGTCGGACAAAGAACGGCACACGCAGCTGGAGCAGATGTTTAGAGACATCGCGACTATTGTGGCTGACAAATGCGTGAACCCTGAAACGAAGAGGCCGTACACCGTCATCCTTATAGAGAGAGCCATGAAGGATATTCACTACTCTGTCAAACCACACAAGAGCACGAAGCAGCAGGTTGGTTTTCTTCCCAAATCAGCTTCCGCTCGGAGGTGGGGTCTTCCAGCGGGATTTCTGTGTTTGCAGCCACGGGGGAATCGATGAAACGGTCTAAAACCCGCAGAGTGACTCCTGAGCCAGCTGGCAGCTGAGTGCTGGATACAAGCAGCTTCTGAAACTCGTGCAGTTTGGTTTCTAACAATTCAGGGAAGGGGAAATAAATAAACTAATGAAAGCAGCGACAGTGATGTGCCTGGAACAGAAATAAACGTTTTATCATTTGTTTAAATTGAGGTGGTCAGTCAGGCTTTGCGTCGGAGCCGCGTGGGTTTCTGTTGTTCTGCAGCGTAGCTGCTATTTAACGTGCTTTCAGGGGTTTTGTAAGGATGTGAAGTGATCACAACGGCAAGAACTCTGCCTTTTCTTGCTGATCTATCAAAATAGCAAACCCCCTGCAGCAGCGCGGCAGCGATCAATACTGAGAAATGCGTCTGAAGCCAACGCAAAGGGTCTGGGATTTTGACCTGTGTGGTGTTTTTTAAGCAGGTGTTAAACGCTCTTTCTTCTTCGCGTCCTGCAGGCACTGGAAGTGATCAGGCAGCTAAAGGAGACCATGCAAATTGAACGTGCTCACATGAGGCTGCGATTTCTCCTTCCGGCAAAGGAGGGGAAGAAACTGAAAGAGAAACTCAAGCCGCTGATTAAAGTTATTGAGAGCGAAGACTTCCATGAGCAGTTAGAAATTGTAAGCGATAATGCCGTCCTTGGGTTTCGTAATTCATTTAACTACGCTTGTACTGTTTACTAGAAGATTAATTAAGCTGTTTAGATAAGCTGCAAGTTTAACAGAGCTTCTAAATTAGAGGTGTAATTTGTGGTTTTCCATTTCACACCCAGTCCTAGTGATGTCAGCTTGGAAGTATCATTTTTTAGGCAGAGATTGCTGCTTCAGGCTGAGGAGAAGCCCGGTGTAATTTCTCTTAGCAGTGGTTATCCCACAACACTGAGAAGTTTCTCTGCATATACGCAATGTTACTGTTATTTGTTTGGTAGGTCAGGCCTGTATTTTGACAGTGGTTAATTAGGGGGTTTTTTAAAAGTCTGTGGAAAAGAAAATTTTGGTATTGGTAAAAGTCTTTCTGAGAACAGATTGGAATCTAGCAATCCAGCTGTCAAAAGCCATGTCCAGCATAGGTAAATGGAACTGCAGAACTCATTTGGAAAGATTCCGTGATAGAAATTGCTTATCAACCCTGCAAAGTCCTTCTTAGTAACTAAACAATAATATTTTTTAATGAAGATTAATGTGGGCCTTGAAAGGGGGCTGATGAAAATCAAGTATTACTGTCTGACTGATGAAACGTGCGATCTTTCAGGTGTGCCTTATTGACCCGGGCTGCTTCAGGGAGATTGACGAGCTGATCCGGAGCGAGACAAAAGGGAAGGGGACACTGGAAGTGCTCAGTCTGAAGGACGTGGAGGAAGGAGATGAAAAGCTTGAATAACGAAAACCTTCCTGCAGCAGTTCGACTCAGACAACCTCCCAGAAAATGGCTGGCGTTAACCACCCTCTTCTGTTAGGCCTTCATGTTTTTTCCAATCTCTTGCTGCCAAATATTTTCTGACACTAATCGTTTGGGGTTTTTCCATGCAGTGTGGGTTTTTTTATGATTTTACACTTGGTTTGCAAATGGGTTTGCCTGTAGGAACGCTTTGTGTCAGAGTTGCACTGATGAGGATTGAGTTAAGGCTTGATACGGAAGTTCCGCTAGCTCTGGTTTGTTTTAGGGGTGGCTACTGAAGGGTGTTTGACTGATAGGTGCCAATCATTTTTCCTTTAAGCTATTAGTGTTGAGTGGAAGTTTGCATGTGTTGCTGAGGGGTGGGGTTTGTATGTGAGGAGAGGGACTTGAAGAAAAGGGAGCTGCAGTTTCACTTCCAAACAGGCACGAAGCGTGGATCATGTCTAAACCGATCTCTTGGCAGCGGGAAAACTGACTTAGGCTTCCATAATTGGCTGCTTGATAATTAGTGTGCTTTAAAGGACCATTCTGAAAAGATTTTCTTCACTGGATATAGCAGCACTTGCTGACTTAGAAAAAACGTTCTCCAAATAACTTATTCATAAAATATATTTAGCTACATTAATAAAAGTGAATTATCATCTATTTATATATTATAGATACAGAAAGAAGTGAAATCATTATTTTTGTTAATAGTGTAGGAGGTAGCTCTGGACCTGGCGATGCTTTTTGCAGGCTGGAGGGGCAGCCCGCGCTGGTGAGCTGTTCTCCTGCACGTGATGAGATGAGCCTCTGGCTGTTGAGCTGGGCAGGCTTTTGTTGGGCCCTAATTCCCTAGCAGCGACTGTTTGTTTGCGCCCCTTTTCTTTTTGTGCAAATAGAGGACAATTCTGGCAGCTGGCCTTTATCCTCTGTCTCTTTGTGCTGCTTTCTGCGTGCCCAGAATTGCCAGCCAGCTCCTGAGGCACGGCGTATCGTTCTTGATCGTTCTGTTCGGCCTTTTTCAGCTGGGTTAAACAAATGCTTTTCAAAGAAGAGGGGAAGAGAGGACAGCTGGAGAAGGAGATACTAAAAATACATAACCACCAGGCAAAATATGTATCTGTGAGTGGCTAACAGCTAAACCAGCGGGAGTTTGAGGAGCTTTTAGTGGTTTGTACCTGTTTCCATGCTGATGGCACGCAGCGTTCGGGCGCTGCAGGCTGGCCAACAACCGGATCTCTCTGCCGGACGAGCAAGTGGTGTGGCCGTTGTTTGCCGTTTACTTCTAGAGCGCGTGGTGCTGCCTGTTATATGACAATTAAACAGAGCTCTGCTTTGTACCTTTTCCTTTGTACCATTAACACGTTGTGGATTTTCTAGAATTTAAGCAGGGAGAGGTGAAGTGAGCTGGAGGAGGAGAGGTTTGAGGTGTCAGGTGCCGAGGGCCTGCGGGGCTAGATCCTTAGTCAGAGGCTCGTTCTTTGAGGCTGATTTCTGCAGTGGTCTATTGACATCAGCGTGTGTGAGGTTGGATTAAACTTCTTTAGCAGTATTTTGGAAGGACTTGCCACTATAGCGTCTGAGTTTTGCTGAGGGCCAGTGAAATGGAGATTCTTGAACCATTTTATCCGTTTCATAATGCTTGCTCTTGCCCCTGAGGTAATCTTCCCTGGGGTTTAAATGCTGCCTAGGAAAATCCAGTGGCATAATTCTATTTGCCACGTGGACACAGCCTCAGCGTGGAGATCTGGACCCACGTGGGCAGATTGGCAAGAGTCCTCGTGTGTACAACCCTGTACTGCTTGTCTTTCGAGTGGCCGGCTCTTCGTGCGTGCTTTACGGAGCAGTGAGGGTGATCATGGTGGTATTTAGCTTGTCACCAGCGATTAGCGCTAACACGCAGCTCGTAAATCCGCAGATGGGACGCTGAGCAAGAGCCTCGGATGACATTGTGTTGACAATACTTGATTTCACAGACCTGTAATTTCTTTGGTTTCTGTGTTCAAGACTGCAGGTTAAAGATCCCGAGTTACAGGAGCAATCTAAGCTGATTTACGAGCTTGGTGCTAGGAAGGCAATTTCCTTATAAAGTCTTTTTCTGCAAATCAAACGTGAAGGATTTTCTCTGGTAGAGGGAGCTTGGTTTTCTTTATCAACAAAGATATGTACATGCTTGCTTTCTTGTCATATTTATAGTTCCGCAGGAGCGTCCGGTAAGCATCAAAATAAATATCAGTATTGGTAGCTGGTTTGTTCTTGCCTGTTTCAACAGGAGCGTAACTCCCCGCACAACCATTTCCTGACCAGTTTACTCCAGTTTCTGAAGGTACATAGCGAGGTAGACTCCTCTTGGTGTTTGCAGTAAGCTGACAGGTTGGAGGCCAGCGCTGGTGGTGTGTTTGGGTGTCCGTGTACACATATTTTCCCTGAAATTACCCCCACCCTGTTCCTGCTGGGGCTTGGAGGGCTCCCCGCGCCGGGTGAGATGGGATGGGAAACAGAGCCGGGATCCACCCTGCCTCGGAGAGCTCAGTAGTTGCTGCTCAATCTCTTTCCTGCAGAAGCAGAGAGGAAGGGCTGTGGGCATTGATGGCCAAGTGGGAGACGACGGCTGAGCAGAAGGTCTGCAGCAGCTGGAGGTGCCACAGCAACGGTTCCGTGGCCACCAAGAGCTCAGCTCCGTGCCCGCGGACCCAAGGGTTGAGCCACAGAAGATCATCCAAACAAGCAGCAGGTGGGTCAGGCTGCTGAGGCTAAAGTTTCCCAAGTGGGCCTGGGCTGGCCACGCAGGGCTGGACTATTTTTAGCTCGATGGGCTCATGACGCCTCAGGCCATCACGGAAGAGACGCAACAGACAAATGGGCTCGTGATGGAGGGGTGGATTTGACCGTGGACGCTATTGCACGGGTTGTCCACGACTGAATCGTGCTGTCATTAAGCAAGCCAAGCGGCTAACGCCTCTGCGGTGTCGAGGACAGCGGCTGAAATATAAACATGGAGAGGCCTGGCAGATTTCTATCACACGCCCACAAACCCGCCAAGGCAAGCGTGCGGTGGGTGGCTAGAGACACCCTGTACCTCGTGCCACCACCCAAAACACCGTCCTACGCCTTGAGGAGCAAGTTCCCTGGCGACACGGCACTGCAGAAAGAACCGAGTCAGACAACGCGGCTCATCTCCGAAACGACCTCGTAGACACCTGGGCCGAAGAGCATGGAGTGGGTGTATCACATCCATCCCCTGTCACGCGCCAGCCTCTGGGAAAATCGAACGGTGCACTGGGCTGCTGAAAACTACGCCGAGAGCAGTGGGTGGTGGGACCTCCAAAAACTGGGATACGCGTTTAGCAAAAGCCACCTGGTTAGTCAACACGGGGGTCCATCAGTCGAGCTGGCCCTGCCCAGACAGAACCCTTACGCGCTGCAGAAGGGGGTGAAGTCCCTGTGGTGCGTGTAAGGAATGTGTTGGGGATGACAGTGCGTTAGTCCTCCCTGGGAAAAGGCAAACCCACCTGTGGGGTTACTTTTCCTCAAGGAGCTGGGTGTACTTGGTGGGTGATGCGGGAAGTCCAATGTGTACCTCAAGGAGATTGGATTTGAGGTGAAAATAGCCAATCATCTGAACTGTATGTCACCGTTTCTGTAGTTTTTATATGTCGTATCAAAGGTACTGCAGCAAGAATCGCCCTGATCGGTGACAAAAGAATTTTGATGAAAGGTGCAGCAGTGGTGGAACCAGAACTGGTACCCAGCAGCTCCCTCGAGATCAACGTCTTCCACTGGCAGAGCACGGAGATGACACACCAGCCGCACCAGAGGTGCCAGCTACGAGTTCCAGATGCACCAGCCCCGCACTACAGAGCACCTCTCCTGCCCTGAGAGACTGCTGGGACAGATGGAGCCCAAAGTTGTGCACTGAATGAACTCAACAGACTATGGAGGGGTAGCCCGTAGGTTGGGGGGTGCTGTCTGTGTGTACCTAGAAGCATGACGTAGGTGGTGTGGAATAAGGGGTGGATACCAACCCACCGTTACCTTCAGCAGGTGCCCACCTCTGCCTTACCCCAACCAGCCCCGCAGAGCAAGATCCCTCTCCCAGATCCCGTCCTGCCACCGGGAGCTCAGCTCCATGCGTGGTGACAGCCCGATGGTGACGTCTCCACGGGGCGGTGGAGCCGCGATGGCTGCCGCGCAGGGAGCCAGGTTGGAGGGCGAAGGCAGGAGTGCCGGTGCCGGGCAGGGCCGGAAAGCAAAGCCCCGCCAGCGTGTCCAGGAGCTGCGCGCCATCTTGGCCTTGCAAGGTGCTGCCCCTTCGGCTTGGCGGGGATGGCCTGGGGCGGGTGGGGGCTCTTGGTGCCCCCATCGTCCTGCGTGGTGCCAACAGCACCTTAACGTCCTGCAGAGCAAGGGAGGAAGTTTCTCACGCAGCCACGTGAGGAAAAGCTCAGTCGGAACAGAGAGCTGCTCCCAGGCCCGCGTGAGGTTGTGGAGGAGGACGCCCATGCCCTGGGCATTGTCCAGAAGGTGCCGACAGGTCCCACGTGCTGCACCCCTGCCTGGTGCTGGTCCTGCAGAGCCAGCTCCTCCGCCGGTCCTCTCCGCAGGGCAGCAAGAGGACGTGAGCATCCCCAGGCTGGCAGTGATGTTCTCTGCCCCTCTCCTGCCCACAGCGCAACAAGCTCACCATCTCCGAGGCTTGCGGAGCGCAGAAGCACGTGGACGTTGCTTTGGCCAGGAAGACAGTGGAGGTAACAGCAGGGTCCGCTGGGCGTGGGCTGCTGGCAGAGGGTTGGGGCTCCGGGAGCGCTGGCAAGAGCAGGGTGCACGGCGGAGGGACGTGGTCCTGGCACAAGGACAGCCGCACAGGGCCGGTGTGGTGCGACACAGGCTGTTTGCGCCTGTTCCGCTGGCCTGGTGGGGCTGCCTTTGCCCGGGGGGGCCTCTTGCAGGGACAGAGCGGTGCTGCAGCCCTCCGCCAGCTTCTGCATCCAGGGCACCGGTCGATTTTATTGACGCCCAGCCCCGGCTCTGCGTTACACAGAGTCCCTACGCCCGACCCGCCGCTGCCGTCAGCAGATGCCCACCTCTCCCTTAGCCCAGTCAGCCCCCCAGAGCAAACCGCTCCCAGATCCCGTCCTGCCAAGGGGGTGACAGTGTCCCGGAGCAACATCCCAGCGTCCCCGGCTCCACCCTGGGAGGAGTTTTCCAGGCAGGACCCTCTTCTCCCTCGGGTGTCCAGCGAGCCCTGCCTCCAGCCTGGCGGACTCTCGTGCACCCATCCAGGGGGGCCAGGAGAAGGTCCGGGCCGAAATCTATGACCGAGCCAACGCGTGCAACACGCTGCTGTACCAGATGAGGCAGCGGAGCCGAGCGCTGGACGAGCTGCAGCAGAGGTGGCAGCGGCAGCTGCAGGATGCCGCCAAGGATGAGAAGCGGCACCAGGCGCAGGTGCAGGTACCCAGGACCCCTTCCCGGGGCGGCAGCACCCGCGGGGGGCTTGAACCCAACCCCTCCGTTCCCCGGGTGGGCGCTGGGCTCAGCACACGGAGTCACCCCGTGTCCCCCCACCCGTCTCTGCCCCAGGCCATTTGCCAGCTGCAGAACAAGATTGAGAAAATGTCCAGCACAGTGCACACTGGACAGACGGTGACCGCCCTGTACTTGGCAGGAGCCTCCTGCTCCCCTCCATCCCCTGTCCCAGCGCCAGGGACCCCCAGGGCTCCCGTGAGGTGACATGCTGTGGCTCCCTGTGTCCCCTGTCCCAGGAGCTGGCCCACCTGCCTCCGCAGCTGGACCTCCTGTGCGGGATGGCCCAGCTGTGCCACGGGGAGCTGGAAGACATGCAGCTCACAGCCTTGGATGCTCTCCAAGCTGCTGATGTCACCAAGGTGAGATGGGGCAGGGCATCTGGGGGCCCTCTCCCACCCTCCAGAACCCGCAGACAGCAGCACGCGCCCGGGCTGGTGAGTCTCGCTGCAATAAAGAGCAAAAGGGACTGAGCTGCGCGTGCCCGCAGCAGCCAGATGCCTCCACAGCTCCTCCCGGGTCTTGCTCTTGGGCCAGGCTGCCCTGGGGACAGCCAGCCTGAAGCACCAGCCGTGCTGAAGGCAGCCTGCTCCATCCTGCAGCCCTCCCTGCCCTCCTTCCACCCCGCTTTCCCACCCAGCCCAGTTACACGGGGCTCATTTTGGATGCTGGCCAGCCCAGGAGCTCAGCAGGCTCACAAAGGTCCATCCCAGCTTTGGCAGCTACTTCTCCCTGTCCTGGTTTTGGCAGGGATGGAGTTAATTTTCCTCTCAGTAGCCAGTGTGGTTTGGATTTCAAATGTGCAGAACGTTGATAAACGCCCTGATGACAGGAGTTGTTGTGAGTGAGACCAAGGACACTGTCCGGCTTCCCAGGTTTCACTGATGTGCAGGCACAGGAGGCTGGGAGGACAGAATAACTGACCCACACTGGCCAGAGAGCGTTCCATGCCATGAACATCACGCTCAGTATGTAAGTGGGGGTTGGCTGGTGGGAGCATCTCGCTCGCTGGCGTCGTTCCCTCTCCCTTGCTGGCTCTTTGCTTGCTGCTTTGTTACTTTTCTGTGATCGCAGCTCAGGACGGGCTGTGTCGGTCGCTGGGTGGTGGGAAATCGCGCATTGTTCATTGTGTATGTTTTAGTATCTTTATATTCTGTTACTACTGTAGTTCTCCTTTGCTGTTCTAGTAAACTGCCTTCATCTCAACCCACGAGTTTCTTCCTTTCTTCCCAACTCTCTCCCACATCCCACTGGGGAGGGGGAGGGTGAGCGAGCAACTGTGTGGTGGTGAGGGCTGAACCACAACACAGAGACATCACCAAATCCAAGAGACAATGTCTGTTCGTCAGCAATTGAGGATGTCCCAGGTGTTCCGACAGCCTGAAGGCCAAGGAGAAGAGAAGGAGCGAGTAAGAAGCGGTTTGTGGCTGCTAGAAATGAGCAATGACTTTGTTAGGGCACACGGCGGTGCGTCCTGCCCGGATGTACAGAGGAGCAAGAGACACTGGAAAACTTTGGGAAAGACCTTCATATGCTGAGGTGCTTCCTCTCCTTCCTCTTCTGCCTCTGAGTGGTATCTGGTGAAGAGCAGAGCCAACATGCCTCAGCCAGGCCGGGAGTTCCAGTCGTTTGGGATAAACCCTGACAAATGTTTCTAGCTCCTGAGCTGGTATTTCCACTCCGCCTGCGGGGACCAGAGAAGCCACAAAACTTGTCAAAGACTTCTCTGTGCTCAAGCTGGATGGAGAATCTGCTCTGTGGCCCGTTTGCCAGCTGCAGGATAATTCTGGGATGTTTTAGCTGCCTTTAAAGGAAGGGAAGAGCAGCGGCATGCAGTAACGCAGGGGTTTCAGGTCGCCTGAAGTCAAACTGCGAGCGGAGGATACAAAGTCTGCTTGCTTCATCGTGAGCCTTCGCTGAATGAGTTCAGACACAGCGCCCTGCATCCTCATCACCTCTCAAGGCGAGGGGAAGGCATGCCATCCCGCCAGCCAGCAGCTCACGGCCACGCTCCCGCCCGGAGCAGACGGCGCGGGGGGCAATCAACCTGACTGCCGCTGCCTTCCCCGCGCCCGGGAGATGCGGCGGTGGAAATGGATGTGACAAGCGGCGAAGAGGTGCGAGAGAGAGTGGGGAGAAAGCAGAGGCAGTGCCTTGGTTTCTGGATTAAAAAAAAAACACAACCATGGGTGTCCCAGGAAGGCAGCAGCGGGGTTAGGAGCTGCGTCTTCCTCCCAAAGCGGCCCCTGAGCCGTACCGGACATCCGTGCCCGGCGCAACCCCCCTGCAACCCCACCCCACAGAGACCATGGGGCGGGAGAGCCACGCAGGGGGGTCCTCAAGCTGGGGCTCACCCCGTGCACACAGCCCCAAATGCTGGAAAAGAGAGGGGAGGCTGCATGGGGCTCTACAATACGGGAAAATATAAGGAATAACGTAAGGACTAAATTAATAAATAGGGCTGGTGCCAGCTGGGGTTTCGTTAGGGAGCAGGTGTGGGGTGGCACAGCCCGAGGAAGGAGAGGCAGATTTCCTTTTCTACCTTGAGAAACCACAGTTACTGCCAAAAGCTTGTTGGGAGCTCCAGCGCAGATATCTGCAACCAGGGCTGGTGCTGGCAAGAAACCTAAAATAGGACATGGGAGAGTTTGCATCCGAGCGTTTGCCACGCGGAAATCTCTCTGCCCGGGGAAGGCTGGGTTTGAGGTTTTTTTATTTTTAAAGATGTGATCAAAATCCCATGGAATGAAGCGCAGCGAAGGGTAGGCACAGGCTGGGACTGTCACCGGAGCCTCAGCACTGGGGTTTATCCACTGGGGAGAAGGGGAACGGGGCTAAATCAGGCGGTTCAGGGCCAAAACAAGAGCTCTGTTGGCTTCTCTGGGAAGGGAGACGCAGGCAGGGCCACCAGCGTGGGGGTCTGGCTTGGAGCGCTGGCAGCTGCAAGGGTAGGGTACGGGAGGAGGCCGGTTCACGCATCCCAGCCTTTGGGGCTACAGCTGCTTCCCCCCGGGGGAGAAAAAAATATTTTCCATTTCCATGGAGGTGTTAAGAGGGTGAACGTTTGTGCCAGTGATTTTTGGCTGGATGAACAGCCTGTGTTGGCATCTCTATCTGCAGGTGGGTTTCAGCGTCTTTGTGAAATGAAGGAGGGAGCAAGGTGGGACTGGGCAGCACTGGTAAAGGACAGAAGGACCCCCACGGGGTGGTTTCCTGCCCAAGCTCCGACCCACAGCAAGGGGAGAGGGTGGAGCAGGTGGTGGATGGGGGTGGCAGCTCCCCACAAGGCAGCTTTTCTCCGTGACAGAGGTGCCCCAGCCCTCGGACCATTTTGGTGGCCTCCTCTGGCCCCGCTCTACCAGGTCGGTGTCTGTCTTGTGCTGGGGACCCCAGAGCTGGAGGGGGTTCTGAGGAGAGCGGAGCAGAGGGGGAGCATCCCCTCCGCTGACCTGCTGGCCACGCTGCTGGGGATGCAGCCCAGGAGACGCTTGGCTTTCTGGGCTGCAAGCGCACGTTGCTGACTGATGTCCCATCCGTCACCCACCAGTGTCCCCCAGTCCTTCTCTCTGGGGCTGCTTTCCATCCCTCCCTCCGTCCCCCAGTCTGTCCTGGTACTGGGGGTTGTGTGACCCATGTGCAGCACTTTGCCCTTGGCCTGGTTGAACTCCATGAGGTTCACACGGACCCACCCCTCCAGCCTGTCCAGGTCCCTCTGGATGCCACCCCTTCCCTCCAGCGTGTGGACCACACCGCTCCGCGTGATGGAAAACCAGAACTGGTGTGTCCTGGTGCAGAGGCTGGAGGAATGCGGAGCCTGGCCTTAGCTCTCAGCCAAGGACATCTGGGGAGCACCTGTGGAACGCTTCGGGCGCTTTAGCAGAGGAAAATAAAACAACCAGACCCACGACAAGGTTTCACCATCCACACAGGGACAAACGACGGCGCGGCTCTCGCTGAGGAGCTCCCTGGCTCTGACGCCAGCATCTGTTTGGGAGAAATAGCGATGGGAAGTATTCTGTGCTCTGTGATTCAGGTTGGATGAGAGCAACTGCCGAAATCCACGCTGACCCGCCCGGCTCGATCGCGCCTTGCGAAGGAGGCAGCTGGGCCTCGTCCCAGCGCGGCTGTGCCGCAGGGATCGGGTCATCCGTGGGGGACGTGGGGCAAAGCCGGCCTGAGCTCTCGCTGCCCTTGTCGGCAGCGCTGCCTCAGGGGAGCTCAGGAAGGGGCAGCGGGGGCTGGATGGCCCCAAAGTGATTCAGAGCAGAGCAGAACAGGGGATGTGGAGACCCAGGGAGGGTCTTGGAGGCAGCAAGCAGAGAGGTCTGAGGGGACCTAGGTGCATTCGGGGAGGGGGCAGGGGATGGGACGGCACAGGAGCTGATGATATTTAGGATCAGAGGCACTGGGGGGAGGATGCGCAGGGGAAGAGGGATGGGGAGAACCTATAGTGCACGGGTTGGGGGGGGCACAGGGGGTGCCCCCAGGGTGAGGGGAAGGCAGGTTTTCCAGTTGCCATCCCCCGCCCAGTTCACAGGCTCCTTACCGTGGGGTGAACGGCAGGAACACGGGGTGCTCTGCATGGCAACCGAGCCGGGGGCCGTGGGTGGCCCCAGTGCCCACCGTCCCGGGGGCCACGGCAGCAGCAGGTCCCAGTGCGCATCCAGCAACCATCCCGTGGAAATCAACCCACCCCTCCTGCCCCCCTCATCCCCAGAGCTGGGCTTCCCCAGCCCACCCCAACGGGAGCCGGGAGGAAGAGGCCATGGGGCCGGCCACCGTCAGCCCCCATCCTCACCTCCCTGGGGCCGCGGGACGTCCACCGCCCGCGCGGAAGCGACTTGGGGTTGCAGACAAGCCGGGTCAGCCGTATTTATTGAGAACGGTTGTGGAGGGATAAAAATATTTCCACTAGCTCTATAAGAATTTATAAACCTAGACTCTGCGTATCCTTTAATAAACGCCTCTATGACCGACATGCGAAGGCAGGGGCTTCTGTAAGAAAATAGTGAGATTAAAAAAAAGGAAAGCGCTAATCTACCCTGCGGGGTCCTGCCCGGGAGCTCCCTGCCCGCGGGGGCTGGCTGGCACGGGGACGCGGGCGGCACACGCCAGACGCTGCCCCAGCACCCCGCAGCACCCACCCCGCGCCTCGGCCCAGCTGCTGGGGTGCAAACCCCTCGCCTGGGGGGAACCCACTCGGGGGACCCCAGCTCGGGTGGCCTTGCCATGGAGGGGACACGTCCCCATGCCAGCGAGCTCCCAGTGATCCCGCTGCTCCCAGTCCTGCCTCCACCCCGCAGCCTCGCTGTCCCATTTGTCTTTCCCCGTACCGGAGAGGGAAGCAGGGAGCTGGGGGGGTTGGGGTGAATCTCCCCAGGGGTGCCCTGCGGCTACCGGCTGGGAGGTGCAGGCCAGGGCTCGCCCCAGGGACACGCAGCGGTGCTTTGCTGGGAAACAACACAGATGGGGACGTCCTGGGGGGACATGGGGACATGACATAGTACTCTGCAGGAAAGCAACACGGATGGGAACATCCTGAGGGTACACGTGGACGTGGGGACACAACACAGTGCTCTGCAGGGCAGTAACACGAATGGGGACATCCTGGGGGTTCATGGGGAGATCCTGGGGACACACATCAGAGTGCTCTGCAGGGCAGTGAGGTGGATGGGGACAGCACGGGGGACAGGCAGGGATGCTCTGCCAGGAAGCAGCAGGGATAGGGACATCCTGGGGACACACAGGGACACCACAGACAAGCAAGTGGCACTGGGGGCCGAAGCACCAGCGAGGGGCGAGTTATTGCTTTAGAGGGCCAGCATCACAGCAGGGCCAGGCTGGGGACCCAGACTCTGATCTGGGTTCAAGGGACGCTCTCTGGGGACACTGATCCCCCAGTGCTCCCCGTGCCCTGGCCCTCCCTACCGCCCAGGACACGGGGTGCTCCCAAGGGGTGACGCTGGGTGGGGACAGGACACAGAACTGGACACCGGGTGACAGCTGCCACCCTGGCCAGGATGGTGGCTGCTCCTCCATCCCCTTGGTCACCTGCAGTCCCCAGGAGCTGCTGGCCCTTTGTGCCAGCCAGGGCCGGGGGGAGCAGCCCTATACCCCCCACCAGGGCAGCAGGGGGTTTGGGGGGGACTGGGACCAGTCTCCTCCCCTTTCCTCTTTCCTTAAGCCGGGGCTAAGCTGCACGTGAAGGCTGTAAGCAGGCAGTCCACGGTGACACGGGGACAAGGGACACCATGGGGCGCAGGCTGGCCGGTGGCCCTCCCTAGAGCTGCGGGGGAGACAGAGAAAGCCAAAACTTGGGGGACAGAGCTGTCCCCAGCCTGGGAGGGCAGCAGTCTGGCAGGGACAGGGGACCCCCTGTCCCCCCGCTGTCCCCGTGGGATGGGCGCTGGCCCGTTGGCTAAGGCACGGCAGCAGCCGTCGGCGGTGGGCACGGTGCGGGTACCGAGTCTCGCGGCGGGGCCGGGCAGGATGAAGCGTGATGTAAACATTTCTGATCTGGAGAGGGGCGAGGAAGAGGAGGAGGTGGAGGAGGAGGAGGGAGAGGGGGCTAGTGCGAATCCTTCATCTGCTTCTGGATCTTCTGGAGCATCTCCTGCATCCGCCGCAGCTGGAAGGAAGCGGAGCAGGGATTGTGGGGAGCCCTCGCAAACATGTTTGTGTCAGGCCTTACAAGCAGCTGGGGCTCCCCGAGAGCTGGGGGTTGTGTGGGGGGAACCTCTGCTGTCCCTCCGAGCCCTCCCCACCCCAACCTGAGGGGCAGCAGCCTCTGGGACGCGGGCACCCCTCCGTGGGCTGGGGCGGTGATCGGGGGGCTCAGCCCTCCCCACACTCACCTCCTCGTCCTTCTCCCGGATCAGCTTCTCCGTCTCCGCGTCCGGCACCGGGGGGATGACAGGGATGGGGAAATCCGTCCCGCTCTCCCGCGTCAGCTTGCTGCGGACAGAGAGAGGAGGTGAGGATGTGCATGCGGCCCTGCCAGCCCCCGACGTGGGACATTCTCCCGTGGGTGCTGCAGCCTCGGAGATCCCAAACCTTGCGGATACCCAGCACCCACCCGCACTGCCCCTGAGTATCGCACTGGCAGTAGCGATATGAGCGGCTCCAGGTGTCCCCCTCACACCTCGGCACCCCCAACCCGCCATGCACCAGTTTGGGGGGACCCAGGGAGGCACCACCATGGCAAGCGGTGCCAGGGATCCCCCAGGGCACGGAGCCCTGCCTGGCTTTGCCCATGCTCCCCTATTTTGGGACACATCCCACTGGGTGCTTCGAGCTGGGGTCGAGCTCTCCTCGCTCAGTATTTCCTCTGCTGCCATAAAACACCTTAAACTGAGCACTTCCCTCCTCTCCCACACCCACAGCCCCGCTGCCCCGCCAGCCCTGGGGATGCTCCGCACCCTTTTTCCCCGAGCATCAGCTCCCGTCCAAGCCCATCTGTGCTGGAGGGAGCTGCGGGTGTCCCCCCGGGGCCACCCCACCGCGCAGGACCACAGCCAGCCCAATCGATGGCTTCTCCCGCGCCAACAGCAACGGGGAGGGACCAGGCAGGTCCCTGTGGATGCCACGTGCTACCCCAGGGGGTGACGCCACGGCCGGGACGCCGCCACCGTGGCTGGCGGGTGTCACGCGTGCCGTCACGTGCCGCTGCCACGCGCCACCGCCGGTGCGGCCTCTCCGCGTGCAAAGCGGTGATGGACACGGCGGATGCCGCGCGGGTGAGCTGGGCCATCCCTGCCCTGTGGGGTCCCGGTTGTGCCGGGGGAGCTGGCACAGCGAGGGATGGGGTTTGGCCGCGTTTCGAGGCGCTTTGGAAGTCGCTGCCCGTTGTCACGGCTCCTCACTGCGGGAGGACCCGGCGGGGAGCACGTCGAGCTCCTTCCATCCCTGGCAGCAAGACGGGGCTTGAGCCGGGCACAGGCAACGGGGCAAGCAGCATCACCAGCCCAGGAAAGACTGTCTACCGCTGCGTCCCACACCCCAAAATCCCATCCCCCTGGGAGGGCGGTGGGAGCAGAGACGCTGCCCCGCAGCCCTTCCTTTGGGCAACTTTTGGCTGGGAAAAGCTGGGTGCCACCAGTGACACGTCCCCCCGTCCCCACCTTGCCTGGGCGAGCCAGGGCAATGCCACCGGCACACAGCGGCCCCCCAGCGCCGCCGGTGCTGCCGGCATCCCACGGACAACTTCTGTGGGTGACCACGGGGACAGCTCCTCCCGAGAGCGGCTGCCTGGCCCTTGCGTGGGCACAGAAGGACCAAGACAGCGTTGGGTACCAGCAAGTGTTTTATAGAGGGGCTGGGGCACGGGCAGGGGGAGGCGGGCGGCGGGGGCCCAGCGTGGCCCCGGCCGGGTCCTGGCTCAGTCGGCGGAGCAGTCGGCGCAGCACAGCCTCAGCACGGAGGGATGCCGCCTTCTCCAGCAGCACGTGTGGAGAGACCAGCTCAGCGGCGCCTAGAGCCACCGTCACCGCCAGCCCCCCCGCGCTGCCGCCGCTGCTTCGGCCCCCACACCCCACAGAGCCTCTGCTCACTCTCCCACGGCTCCAGCCCCACCAGGGACCCCGCTGTGGGGGGGCTCCCCCAGCATCCCAGGGTGGGCTGACAGGGATGCGATGCCATGAATCTGACCAGTACCGGTGACAGTACCAGTACCCATTGCTGCTGGAGCATCGCCCCCACCCCCAGCCAGCCTCAGCCCCGGGGGGGACGCAGGGTCCCCATCGCTACTTGAGCATCGCCCCCAGCCAGCTCTGCGGGGAACCAGCATCCCCCTCGCTTCCAGAGTGGCCCCCTCCAGCCCTAGCCCAGTGGCACAGGAAGGCCCCCCCAGCACTGGGGCACCCCACCACACTGCTGAGGATTCCTCACCCAGCCCGCCACGGACCCGCACACAACCCCAGCCCCTTGAGATCACCACTCGTGACAGGCTGGCATCACCCCAAAGAGAAGAGACACCTTCCCCCGCACCCCCCCCCAGCCTGGCACCCCGCTCCCAGTCCCGTACTTGCGGTTCCTCTCCTTCACCACCATGCGGGTCATGCTCTGGATGCACTGCGTGCGGTAGTTCTCGTAGTGGGTTTCTCGCGTCACGTCCTTGAGGTCCTGCATGTGGGTCCTCACCAGCATCGTCCGCAGCTTCACGAAGTCACAGTGGGAGGGGTTCTCCACTGCAGGGGAGCCCGGCGTCAGGGGGCCACAGCCAGCCCCCCGCGTCCCCCCCGAGCCCCCTGGCTGAGCAGCATGGAGATGGGGCATGCCATGTCCCCGTCCCCCCCAGGGCTGGTGGGACACCAGGGAGGTGGCCCCACGTTACCTTCCACGATGCCCCAGGGGTAGAGGCGCCCGCGGACGCGCCGGCCTTTGGCCTCCACAACCGTGTTGCTGCCAATGACGGCAAAGGGGATGCTCTCCTGCAAGAGGACGGCGGGGGTCAGCAGGGCTCGGGCCTGCCTGCCGTGGCCCAGGGCCTTCCACACACATCTCCTGGGCCGTGTCCAGCACCCACTCGCCAAAATACCCAGGACCTCTGGCTAAGGAGAGCCCTGGGTGGGATGGCATCAGTGACAGCGCAGGTTTGTCCACCCCAGCTCCATCCTACCAACCTGTAGGTGGCACCTGGGGGGTCTTGGTGACATGTCTGGGTAGTGCAATATGTCCCAACCCTGTCATCCTGCCGGAGGGCTCGTGTGGCCCCAAAGAGTCCCAAGGGTACCCCAGATGATGTCCCCTCTCAGCCATGGGGCTCTGCTTCCCCAAGGATGGAGCTGGAGGAGCCAAACTCACCTTCAGTGCCTGGTCCTGCAGCTTGAACTCCTCATCCTCGTCCGAGTCGCACTCAGGGAACTGGTAGATGCGGATGCCGTAGTGGTCGATCTCCTCCCGGATCTGGAGGCAGACAGGTCCCACTGAGGGCAGGGCTCTCGCCCTCGGAAAGAGAGTGGGAAGTGCCACACAGCCCTGGTGTCCCCCCAGCACCCACAAAACCCTGTCCCCTGCAGGAGCCCCCAGACTGGATGTGATGGAGGCTCCCCTGCACCCATCCAGCCCCGAGCTGAGCACCAGGGAGACACGTCCTTGGTGGCCACGTGGGCAACATGGTCCTCTACAGTGCTGTGAGCATGGAGGATGCTCCACGGCTAAGTCCGGGCAGGGTGCCGGCAGATCCGAGCACCAGGGCACCCCCGTCTCCAGGGACCCGCTGGGACGGCTGCGGGCTGGGCCGACCTCCCCTTACCTTGTTCTTCATGCGCTCTACCTCGGCGGGGGTCAGGGTGTCAGCCTTGGCCAGCACCGGCACGATGTTCACCCGCTGGTGCAGGGCTCTCATGAACTCCACGTCCAGGGGACGGAGGCTGCCGGGACAGCCCGGTGAGACCGGCCCAGCGAGCCCCTTCCCCAGCACCCCCGTCCCAGCAGCCCCGGCGGGGGCCGTCCATACCCATGGCCGAAGGGCGAGATGAAGTAGATGCAGCAGTGCACGCGGTTGTCCTGGATGTTTTTCCGGTTGAGGCCGCTTTCGTCACGGAAATACTGCTCGAACTGCTGGTCGATGTAGTCGGCCACCGGCTTCCAGCTGTGG
>JAAGAY010007496.1:0-56757 GCA_011801015.1 Ardeotis arabs
GTGTTCTTTTGTACTGCAGTTTAAGTTCATTTGGACTCACCTGCGATCCTTCCCCAGCTTCTGGGCACTTGATGCTGGCACTGGTGCCATGCTGACAGCCGTGGGCTGAACTGTGCTCCCCCTCCCCCAGCGACACTAGTTTAAAGCCCTCCGGACAAGGCTGGCAAGCCTCTGGCCAAGGACCCTCTTCCCCCTCTCGGTTAGGTGCACGCCATCCACCCCAAGCAGCCCGGGCTTCTGAAAGCACACCCCGTGGTCGAGATACCCAAAGCCCTGGCTGTAGCACCACTCGCTGAGCCACGTGTTGACCTGCTTGACACGTCTGGCCCTTTCAGGCCCCTGCCCTTCGACCGGGAGGATTGATGAGAACACCACCTGTGCCCCCGAGCCCTTGACTGCTGCACCCAGGGACCTGAAATCCCTTTTGATGTTTCTCAGGCTGCTGCCAGCTGTGTCGCTGGCCCCCACATGAAACACCAGTAGCGGGTAGTAGTCAGTGGGCCGTATGAGGCTTGGTATTCTTTTGAGATATGCACTATGCAACAGTTGAAGGGAAAATTAAAGTTGTAGGAGAAATAATTCCTCAGTGAGATTTCTGCAACAGGAATATAGAATTTAAATAAAAATTGATCCTAAGCTGCAAGTACTTGGAAATAGTGACTGAATGGTAAACGAGATATTTCAGTGCGAAAAAGAGGACGGAAAGTAATCTCAGTGAAAGAATCAGTTTCTACATGTTATCAAATGACAGAGTTATGATTTGCAAGAGAAAAATGTAGATATTTGTAGAAATCTACAGAACTGCACGAAAAATTATATGTCTGATTCCTAGACTGGTCCTTCCCAAGTGAAGAGTAGTGATTTTACCAGTGTGAATTATTTACAGAAGCAAACAAATTAAACTGAACTTGTAAACATTAGTTATTGATAAAGGATTTAAGTTTCCTGGCAAACTTTAAACATTCTTGGGACTATCCTGGTTGAAATAGATTCCTAATTTTTAGCAAATCAAGTTGCCAATATTCAATAGAGGTTTCTGAACATGTCACTGAGTTCTCTGAAATATTTCTGGTAAAAGCTATAGCGATTAGGACATTTGACAGTAAATTGTTGCTTTACAACTTCTGTCTGAGGAGAGATCCCTCAAACTAACCTTGAATTTCAAGGCAGTGCCTGTCAATAAGTTTGCCATGAGGTTGTACACATAAGGTTTTGTAAGAGAATATAGGCTTAAATGCTCAAATGCAGGTCCTTAAAATGCACTGTAAAAATACAGTTTTTCTTCAATGGCAAGTCACAGAAAATGTATCATCTTGTACAATATGAAGAGAGACTGTCATTTATTTCTGAAATTTATAATCCTATCTAAATATTTTTAGTGAAAAGTTGCTTTATTTTGGCAAGTTCGGAGGTATCTTGTGTATTGGAAATATTTTCTTTGTGTTTTTCATCAAGATGATAGGAAAATATAATTTCTTGACACCTACTGTGGGATTGCCTTGTGCCATTTCTCTAGATAAATTAATTAATTATCTTTCCTCCTCTCTTGTGTGAATGTGTGTATGTGTGTAAATATATATATTAATAGTGGTTTTTTATATATGAAGAATTTTTTCAGGTTTGGTATGATCAAATGTCACTGGAGGAAACAGGAGGAAATTTTCAGAAATTTTCACCATCACATCTTGCAATGAAGATACGTAACAATGGATATGTTCTTCTAAATTGGGCAGGGCAGTGAGAGAAAACTCTTCTACAGTGAACTTTTATTATCTCTCAATTGCTTTCACATTCTCTTGTGCAGTAATATAATACACAGAAATTACTATCCTCTGATTATTTTCTACTGTGTAATCAATAACGTGGTCTTCCTTTCAATTCTCTAGTGTTCCTCATTGATTCAATCAAAAAGAAACAACCCTGTTGTGAGGCTTTATAAGGACGAAATTATTTAAGTTTGACAAGATTTGAGTAGAAAGAGGAAAGACTTTTTAAAGCTGTTATGTAATTAGGCTACATAATGGCAGCTGAAATTCAACATGGAGAAATGCGAAGCATTGCGTATCAGAGGGACCAATTTAAAACTTCTCCCATATACAAGAAGTCCTAAGAAGGGCAATGAAAATTATTAAAGTCGAGAAGATGAATAACGTCTCTATGAAGAAAGATTAAAAGCAGCAGGACTAATTAGTTTAAAGGGGAGAGGATAGGTTTTTTTTAAGAGAGTGAAAGCTACTCTGGTAAAGATATATATTAAATCAGAAATTCTAAAAAGAAGATTAATCCGGTGCCCTTCCCATTATGTAAATATGAGAAAGCATTCACAGACAGTAAGAGTAATACATTTGAAATGGTTCAGGAGAATACATTTTTGTGCAAAGTGCAACTAACCTGCAAAACTCCCTGTGGAAGGTATCATTCTTCCTTATTGTTTAGGATATTAAATCCTCACTTCCCCTGACAAGTAAAAATAATTGTTTCCAAGATATCTGGTATTACAGATTATACTTTCCTCTGAAGCATTAGTTACAGTGTATTCTGAGAGACACGATGCTGAAAGACCTGTGTGGTATACAGCTGTTCCAGCAAGGGGAACCCTCTGTTTCTGCAGCTGGCTGAGAACCCCAGAACAAGAGCAGAGTAAATTCCCCGTTCTCACGCTGATGCTGTGAGAAAGAAGGCTCAAATGGCCAAGCAGTTCCCTGCAGTGGTGCTGCTTCTCCAAAAATAGGGTTTTTTAAAATGCTGTTCTGTAAAGTGTTATATATGGTGAATCATATCTAGCAGGATACTTTAACTTATGCTTAACTTCAGCATTCAGATTGTTTTGATTTCTGCACAAGTTTTATCCCTTGGATCTAGAGGTAGCTCCAGAGAAAGAGGAGAAAGAAAACGGCTGTATTTTTATCTATTTACTTCAGAGACAGTAGACCTCAGCATATGCCATTTCCGTAGTGACATCTCACAGAAGAGAACCTTTTCTGACTTTCTCCACGAAGTGTATGAGTAAGGTAAAACTGGGCAAGTCTCATCTTACAACATAGAAGGATGATAATTTTTTTTTTCCAATACTTCTCACTTTCTGATGGAGCTTGGGAAAAATGATCAGTCTTTATACCCAGGGCCCCTCTAGATTTTCTTCCATGCATCTTTTCCACCTCCTTGTTCTAATAAAAATGCTAAATTAGTGTATTTTCTCCTTGATGTAGTATGGGATTTATATGAACTTACTTGACTGTTATACAGCTATTTTCATTTGTGTATCTCAAAATGCTTTTACAAAAAAAAGTGATTGATTTTATAGATTTTTATAATCTCCTGTATCACACCACAGAAACAAAGCAGTAAAATGTATTTCTTACTACAGTCCAGTACAAGCCCAGACATTTTGAATATATGATGAGTTTCATGCACATAAAATAATTTAGTAAAATAATCAGGAAATCAATGATAAAGAGTTTTTACAATAACATCTGGTAAGTCTTTTTTCTAATAGTTTTCAAAATATCTGAAAGTCTCAGAAGCATCCTATTCTGAAGGGAAATGCGTACATTGTAAAGTGGTTTTTTCCTTTAGGGAGAAAGATTGAAAATTTGACATATAATAGGAGGTTAGTTTCCATCTTAATTCTGGTGTAAGAAATTATGTTCATGAGTATGCAAATTACTAACAAAAGGAGAAGGGAAAAAGATTATGCAAACAAAAGCAGCAGGAATTTTGGATAAGCGGTGATTTTACAAGTCTAGTTAAGCATGGTAGGACAGTTATGCAGCCCAGTCAAGTATGGCTGATTGATTTTTATCTGCAAATTTTTATCAACTGTGAATGTTGGCTGCAGGTTGTTGTTAAAATCAAGAGCACTGTGTATTCTATTTAGAGAACAGTGGCTGCATAATAAATCTGGTTTCCCAGGAAAAGCGTTCAATTAGTATTAATGACGTCATCACAAAGAGCAGGAGCGTGCTAAAAAGTTGCCAGAGATACTGGTTTGAAAAACACTGTTAAAACAAAGATTGTGGTATTACACAGGAAGAGCTGGATGCCCTCAAAGCCTGGAGAAAAAGACACAGAGCTCAGAGAAACAGTACAGATAGCAGCACACTATGCAAAGTAAATGTAGGACTTTTTGATGAAGTGGGAATTCTCTAGATGCAAAAATTCAAAAATGAACACAGTCCACTAATAGAAAGTGGCTGTGTGTTGCACAGATTAAATCTGAAGAAGAGTTATTGACAATGTAAAATTGTAATGACAGTAAAGTATTACTGTTAAGGTATACCACAAGTTACAATTTTGCCCTTGTACATTGAGGAAATATAGAACTAAGCAAGTATAGAGAAAGACTACTAGGCTGGTAAAAGACTGGAGAGCTTGCTTGATCTTTCAGCCTAGCAAAACAAAAGCTTATAGGGATTATAATTCCTGTCTATAAATGCAGCAGAGAAGCATACACATGGAAAGGAAAGAGTAAACATGAGGTGAGTGGAGACTTAGCCAAAGGTGGGAGGGAACTTACAAGTCTGACCTATGAAAAAAACATCATTAAAGTCAGCACACAACCGGTCAGAGCCATCTCGCAGTTACAGGACGTCTGTCATGAACTACACCATTACAATCACTTTCCCTAACATAACATACAGTATTTTCAGTACCAGTGGACACTACAGAAGATGTGACTGCACAAGTCTTTGGGTAAAATAAAAGAAAATGGACCACCATGCTATCTACAGTGTGAACATTTAGAAAGCTTAATCCTAGTGTGAATTCTCTGAAACAAACAATATTTTTTTTTATTCCAGTGAGGCAATTTCATGCTTAAATACTAGGGATCTGACTGAAATGCATTTTGATCTAGGCCATGCCTTCTCTTTTGTGCCAAATATAATTAAAAATGTATTGAAATCATGCAAGCTGCACTATTCATTAAGCATTTGCAGATATAACACCATGAGAAGCACTGCTGCTGTTCCACTTTTGGCAGTTGACATTACTATAGCAAAAACCATGCTGAGCAAATAGAGTGTCTGCATATCAGAAAGTAAAAGCATGACTGAAGTTGAGAAAAGCAATTCCCTAAACTAAACTTCATCTGTAACACACCTTCTTGAAGTTCTCTTTTAATTAAAACTCAATCCTGGGGAAAATCTAACAAAGACTAGGGCTGTCTATAAACATCAACAGAAAGGGATGTTTTCCCTTCCCTACTAATTCTGCAAGTTTTGATTTCTGCTCTTATTTAGAACTAATCTGGGGTTCTAAAGATTGAAATTCTATACGAAATTTTCCTTTTCTTTATGAAATATGTTAAAATGTCATCTTAAATGATGAAATTTCATTTTAAACCTCAAGATCATCAAGAGCAACATACATTCAAGACCAGGGAGAATTCTTCCTGAAAGTTCTAGGTTTTTGACAGTGTAAGTGCAAGAAGGTACTTAAGCACACGCTTTACACCAGACAAAGATGAAACACACGTGCTTAGCTTCAGTCAAAACATCTTGTTTCCTGCTCTTCTGGCTCAGTAAAATTCCCTATTTTGAAGCTCACCTCCTAGATTTGTGCTCTGTCTTTGGCCAATAATACAGGTTTTTATTAAGCCAAACCTTAATCCAAACCATTCTTATTGGTAGGTTGTCAAGTCTCAGTTCAAATTTCCCTTTGAGCATCTCAGAAAAATCTATTCAATAGACTTGCCATTTGTGCTAATCTATCTGCTGTAATATGACTCCTGATTATCTTTTTATTGCATCTTTTCCTTCAAGGACAAGAATATCTGCTTGTTAGTTTAATCACTAAAGAAGCACTTCCCATGTATTCTTTTTTTCAGTTCAAGTAATATAATATCATAGAATCATAGAATCATAGAATGGTTAGGGTTGGAAGGGACCTTCAAAGGTCATCTAGTC
The DNA here is from genome assembly GCA_011801015.1 of Ardeotis arabs. Lineage (NCBI taxonomy): Eukaryota > Metazoa > Chordata > Aves > Otidiformes > Otididae > Ardeotis > Ardeotis arabs. Next base: position 5,907 of record JAAGAY010007496.1, read on the forward strand.
CAACCCCCCTGCAAGGAGCAGGGACATCCCCCACTAGATCAGGTCGCTCAGAGCCCCATCCAGCCTGGCCTTGAATGTTTCCAGGGATGGGGCATCCACCACCTCTCTGGGCAACCTGTTCCAGTGATCTACAACTCTCATGGTGAAAAATTTTTTCCTAATGTCCAATCTAAATCTACCCCCCTCTATTTTAAAACCATTGCCCCTCATCCTATCACAGCAGGCCCTACTGAACAGTCTCTCCCCATCTTTCTTGTAGGCCCCCTTGAGGTACTGGAAGACCGCTATCAGGTCTCCCCGGAGCCTCCTCTTCTCCAGGCTGAACAGCCCCAACTCTCATCAGACATTTCTTTTGGCACACAGGGATTCTTGTTTACTCAAAACTCCCTCACTACAGGTTATTTCTACAAAGTCTATAATCATTTTTATGTGTCACAACCCACTGAAGTTGCTTGTGATTTTGAATTGTAGCTTATTTCTATACAATGTAATTTTTGGCTGACGGCCTGGCAGAATTATCTAGGTTTGGAAAGGTCAAAGACAAATTCAGTGCCAAAGCGGTGATAAGCTGCAGGTGGGACTGCAAGCTTTCCGAATCACATGAAATGCCAGGAGAACTTTCCTAAAAGATTTTTAAAATTTATAAAATAATAGAAATGAAAAACATGACTATGTCTCTGATATGTAAGCAGGAGAAGTAAAACTATAATTTATGCTGTGTCTGTAAACAGTTGTATTCATTGGAATTTTGAAAAATGCAATCCTAGAGTCAGTGAAATATTACCAGGTCGTGTTCTGCATTACAGGTTCTGGTCAGTGAATGTTGTGGCGCTTTATTTTTTGCTGTGTATGTTTATGTCTTATTTGAAAAATTACAGTGATTATTTGATGATATATATTAGATTAGAAATTTACATGTCAACTCTTCATATTTGGAAATTTTTTCTAATCAGAACAGTGAAAAATAAATGTTCCTATGGTCCATGTACTGCCTGCTCCTTGAAGTCCACCGTTAACTCAGCACTTTGAAGAAATACATAGGAAGAAAAAAACCTGGCAAAGGTGTAAAGAATCACAGATGCAGGAAAGTCAAAAGGTGAAAGAGCAGACAAACTAGTGGGAGCAGGAGGGAGATGAGCAGTGATGTTCACATGTCCAGTTTGCCTTGGAAAATGGCAGTGGAAGAGAAGTAGGGCAGCCCAGCAAAGCACACGTCTATGCAGGCTGTTCGGAAGGAGCTGGGTACTGGAGCCCTGCTCCCAGCTGAGCACTGAGAGGCGGAGGAAGCTCTGCCCTTGTGTAGCAACCACACTTACAGTGCGCTAGATGCTTTACTCAGGGATGTCTTTGGCATCTGTTCATAATCCAAGGTGCATAAATAAATGTGTCCATATAATAAGCACAGAAGAAAACCAGAGGTACTGAAGGTCAGTTGTGTGCCAGTTAGGAATATGAAAGAAGTTTGGGGGCAAAAAAAAAGGAAGTTAATTGACCCCATATCACCACTTTTTTTCCCAGGTCAAGTGAATATTTTAGATTCCATCCAAATTAGTCTTGCTCATTTATTTTTTTTTCAAATGGGTGAAAATCCTTAGCTTAATTCAGAACCTACAACTCTGACATATCAGGTGGTTAGGAGCTGAGACGGTCATTGTAAAGCCCATACCTCTGGCCAGAATGCTAACAGCCTGCTTATCCAGTTGCCTTTCACCCCTTCCCTTTCCAAATACTCTGCCCATACTATTTCTCTGTTGAATGAAGATTTTTATTTTTCCCAGAGGTTTAAACTTGAGAGAGATTCGGGAACGGTTCTTTTTATCGATGATGGTGAAGATAAGAACCCCAGCATGCTTCAAGGTGTTTCTCCAGCAGCTGATGAAACAGATTTTGTGATATGGTTGATTGTAACGGTAGGAGTTGTACTTACATTCCTTGGCAAGCAGGCTTTTTTCTTTTTTTTAAAAAAAGGATATTTTCATGACTGCAAGTATGATTAGGCAGTCTTTAGAAAAAAAATATAGCAATACTCACTGTTATACCTACAAGTTATAATTTTAATTTAACAATTGGTTAGACTCTCCATCTTACTACTTCCATAGTATTAGAAGAAAGACAAACAGCTAGGATTGCAGTCACACTTTTTATTACTGTTTACAAGCTTTATGTGATGAGAAGTAAACAAATGGATATTTTTGCATTTTAGTATTAAGGTGTCAGGGACCGAAAGAGCTAATGTCTCAAACATTGTTGTGACTGTGGCGCTGGTACAGTCTGCAGTCTGCATAGGGGAGGGGGAGGCTGCATGGGGGATGTGCAGCTCCCCAGGCCCCTGTTCAACACAGCAGGTGGAAGCCACATGGGGGATGTGCAGCTCCCCCGGCCCCTATTCCAAATATGGGCAGGGGTCACACAGCGGTCATCTGAGAAGGGAGCTTCTGACCACTCCTCACATTAGCGCCCGCTTTGCCACCTGTGCAGAGGACTCAGAACTTTCTGGAACCAGACGCTTCAAGGGGCAGAACTGGAGGCGGGGATTAGACTATAAAAGACACTGCCTGAGAGAGCCGCATGGCGAGCCCCCCACCGGAAGACCATCACGGCCGCCCACCATCGTGGCCCCGCCACAGAAGCCACGCGCCCGCTGCCCCACCGGAGGATCTGCGCTCCCGCCTGTCATCGTCGTCGCATCCAAGGGTGGTGATATCTCTTTCTCTCTTTTTCCTCTGTCTCTCTTCTGTTTTCCTTTTCCTTCTTAGAAATATTCCGCTAAAAGCCCTGGCTACCAACCCCCTTTATGCCTTCCAAGTTCCAAAGTTAAGTCGTTCCTCCAAATGTTAAATAAAACCCTAAATCGATCATTTGGTGTCGGTTCACCTTAATTTAGTCCGAGGGAATCACAAACTTGCTACGGCTCCGGGCCGTAACATAAGGGGCAACAAGTTTCAGTGCCAGCAGCTTGGAAATGTCATCTCTGAGGATACTGTGACAAATGGGGGATAGTATACATAAAGCAACAGTAAATGTTTGTTAGTACCTTGAGACTGCTTTATCTATATAGATCATGAGACCGCTGTGCGGCTATTCAATACCAGTGTATCTGAGAAATGTACAGTCATAGCTATTTCCCATGGCATTCAGAAGAAATTTATTTAAGAGTGAAACAAAGTGCAGATTATCAAGAGATGTGGGTTTTGCGTGTGTATGTTCACTACTTGCAAATTTTTGCTATAGGTTAAATGGAGCATGTCAACCTCATCATCCATCTTTTATCTTTGTTCTGCAGACTCCAAAAACTCTGTATTTTCTTATCATTTTTCCTTTAGATTGGACCTGGAAACTAACACAAACCTAGTAAAATACTAAATGGATCTCTAATTTGGTACTCATTAAAATCCAATTATGTAAAAATGGTCAGGGCACTCATCTTAACCTCAAGGCTGTACTGAAAGCCCCCTTTCAGCTGTCCAAGAGATTAAATTCAGAGTAAGTAAACAAAATTAATGAGGTTGATATTAAAGCCCTTGTTCTGAGAAGTCTGTTTTAAATAGATATGCTTTCCTAGATATACATTTTACAAATAAAATAAATTGTCATGCAAATATTTATTAACACGTATTTTATGTGAATTGCTTTCACCAATGTTTGGAGTTTAGGAGTCTATATTGAAAACTTTTGTCTTCTCATAATCCTTGGAGTCTGTCAACAACTTCAACGTCATCTGATACCTATTATTTTTTGTAGTTTTTCTAGCCCTAACTTTCCCTTCCCTGACACAGAGAAGGTTGGTTTCATAAAAACAAAGTAGAAGACTAGAGATACTAAATTTCATTCTTATAAGCACAGCAGCAGAAATGTCTTCAAAATGACTTCAAATACAAAAGTATACTATTTTAATTTACATTCACATCTTTGAAAATTTTACACCAGTTCATGACAAAATCTTAAAATATACTGTATGGTACTTGTCTATATCTATTAAATTCAATTTCTGTACCTTTTTCCACAAATAATTATGTGCTTTAGTTTATTAGTTTAGTTTGAACCAGGTCTTGAATTGCTGTTAAATAGTATGATACTTAGAAGCAAGTACACTTGCTGCTGGCTTACTTGAAAAACAGCATTTTCTAAATAAGATATCAGCAAAATCATTCTAACTTAACTTCTACAATTGTACTGCTGTCTCCTTTTTTCAGAAAAACTTTTAGCATTATTAATTAAAACCTGAACAGAAAATGAGTAAGCTAGTCTTGTGGTTTTGTTTAGTGAGGGGGGGCCTAAGGTGGAAGCTTCTGCAGGAAACTGCTAGAAGTTGCTCCCCTTCGTTCAGTGGACTCGGCCAGGCCTAGGGCGGACCCGCTGCTGGCCAAGGCCGAGCCAATTAGTAGCTGAATGTCCCGTGATAACGCCTCTGCGATAACGTATTTAAGAAGGGGAAAACAGAAAAAAAAAAAAGGGAGAAGAGAAGATGTGAAGAAGCTGAGAGGGGGCAGAGGCACAGAGGGGGAGGCGCAGGCCTCGTGGGCCTTGCAGGCCTCACCTTCTGGCCTCTCGCCAGGCGGCCGACTGGGCCCAACTCAACCCGGCCTGGCTGCAAGAAGTGGAGAGGAGATGAGATGTGAATGAGATGTAAAAATGTCCTGAGAGGCATCTGCCAGCCTGTTGTGAAGAACTTTTCTTGTGAGAGGAACAGCTACAGACGCCAAGGTCAGTGAAGAAGGAGGGGGAGGAGTAATGCAGCTCCTGGCCAAGATTCCCCTGCAGCCTGTGACGATGACCATGGTGGAGCAGGTTGTCCCCCTCCAGCCCATGGAGGTCCATGGAGGAGCAGAGATCCACCTGGAGCCCGTGAAGGACCCCACACCAGGGGAGGTGGATGCCTGAAGGCGGCTGTGGCCTGTGGGGGGCCCGCCGTTCTGGAGAGACTGCACTCTGTGGAAGAGATGACCCATGCCAGAGCAGTTTCACGATGGACTGTGGCGTATGGGTGGGACCCCACACTGGAGCAGGGGAGGAATGTGAGGAGTTCTTCCCCCAGCTGTGAAGCAGTGGCGTAAAACAACGCGTGATGAACTGACTGCAGCCCCCATTCCCTCTTCCCCCCTGTGCCGCTCGGTGGGGGAAGGTAGTAGAGATAATAATGTTAAGCTTGGGAAGAGGGAGGGGTGGGGAGGAGGTTTATCTTGTTCTCTGTCTCATTATCCTGCTAGTTTTAGTAATAAATGAATAGTTTTCCCCAAGTCGAGTCTGTTTTTGCCCGTGACAGTAACTTTAAGGATTTCTCCCTGTCCTTATCTCAAACCTCGAGCCGTTTTTTTAATATTACCTCCCCCTATTTTCTCGGAGGGTGGGGGCAGTGAGAGGGAGACTGCGTAGTCTGGTCCCAATTGGGGCTGAACTACAACAGCTAGATACTTTAAAAATGGTGGTATGAAAATGCTGTCACTATTTTCAAAGTACACCTTTGTCCATGGGGACTTTCTTTTCACCCACCGCTTGGCATACACATGATCCGTGAGAGCTACTCAGCAGCACAGCTGCTTCAGCAGGTCCCCATCGTTTGCCAGACCCACTCTGCTCGTCTGCCTTGTGTTATGAGTTGTTCTGGACTCTGCTGCAGAAAACATTCAGTCCTCATGTTTGCAGGTGCTAAGCTGCTGCTGAGTTATTTTGAGTGAAGTGAATTTGTTGTAGATGGTGTGATCAAGTCTCACCAGGCTCGGCCACTGTATACTGTGAGCATTTGCTCCTACACCCTTCTTTGTCATGGCAGGGACTCATGTGTGGCTCGCATCCTCAGCAGGGTGATTTGCCACCTCTGTCTGGCCTCCCCTTTACACACCAGCAGAAGAAAAGGTAGGTTTGAGGGGCAAATAATAACAGAGCTTTTCCTTTCCACAATTTATTTTTCTACATTCTTGTCTTAAGTACATAAACACTGTTAACAATGTACTATTGTTTCCTTTTTATTTTAAAGAATAAATAAGAAAGTTCCTATTCAAATGTAAAATTATTGAGGTAAACAGATAGTACACTCAGACATTATGATTACTTAAATACACTGTCATGAAAAGGCAAACAATCAGTGGAGTTCTTTGAAAGGTTCAGTGCAAATTAGTTTCTGGCAAGGGCTCTATGTTGTTCAAGGCTTCATTAAAACTCTTCATGTATGAATTACCTCAGGAAAAAGAAAGAGATGCTACTTATCCTACAAAATGAGGCAGAAGCCTCAGAAGCCTTCTGAGGGTGTTGGGCAAATCATTCTAGGTTGGTAGTTAGGGGCATCATCTACCACTGCCTCTGTCCCACAGGCAGCAGCAGCACTTGGGAAGTAAATGCATTGATCAGGAATGAACGTTTATGTGTGTGCCTCTTAAGAGTTTAATTCTATTCTGGAACGGTATTTTAAATGTGAAGTGTAAACATTTATTTTCCTCCTTTCCAAAAGGAGAAGTGTACTTTGGGATGTGTAGCTCTACGCTAACTCACGTTTGTCCTCTCTGCCAATAGGTGGCACTAGGAATTTTCACATACGAGTCTGTTTGAACTTAACTTTCAGTATTTAGCCGTCTAAATAATCCCATACAGACATTTCCCTGTATAAAATGTTTTGGAAATAACACAAGCCACGTCCTTCAGTTATTTACAATAGTGTCATTCCACTGTTTCAAGAGAAGTTGCTAACGAAGTATGATGATTATTTACCTTACTGTTCACATTATTGACACTGGGAGACACTTTTTGCTTTCTGTTTTCTAAGTTGTTTGTTTTACATCATTCTTGTGTGACGTAATTTGTCAGAGTCACTTTATGAGCTCTCTAGGATGTTCATTAGAACATGACAAATGCTACAGTTTAGCTATTTTATGCATACTTTCCTCTGTTTTTGTCAGTCTTGTTCAATGGAAGAAGGAAATGACAGACATTTGCACCCTGTCAGACGAGGCTTCTCCTCAGGGCAGCACTGCAATAGCAGGACGCTCTTGCTAGGTTCCCTTCATGTTGAATAGGGTCTGATGGCTAAACATTCTTCACGAGGAGGATGTATCTGTGAACAAGCTCTTTGGCTCCTTTCCAAAAAAAGCTGTGGCATGCCGACCTCTGGAACATGATGCAAACAAGCTTCTGCTGGTTCCAGTGGGAGGTGAGCACCACCGAGAGCATCTGAGAGGGCTGCAGCTGTAGCAGGGAATGGAGCATGTGAGCTTTTTTTCTTTTTAATTGACTCTGCTGTTAAAAGGTCAATAGCTTTATGCAACAGAAATTTGAATAATATATCACTACCCTTCTAATGCCTCCTCTTCTGACCTTGCTGATGGTCAACATATTTTTATTGGCCTGAGGTTTCAAGCATTGTTTTGGTATCCAAACAGAATCTTATTATATGTGCTATTGGAAAAGGTGCACTTTAGTGAAATCTGACTGTATGGGAGCCAAACTGATGTTTGAAACTGGGTAAGAAAGAGACTGCAAGGAAAAAGAATCACAGAAATGGAAGACAATCCAAAGAAGTACTGGAATGACAATGGATGAAAACAATGCAGTAATGTCATTTTTTCAAATAGCCCATCCAGCGAATAAATGTTATTGCTAGAAGGATACATTTTTCAGCATCCAGGTGGCATCTGCTGAGCAGCATGTTAACAGATATTCTTATGTGGAAATAGTTTCCTCTGTACTTTGTAAACTGCATCCCTTCTCTGAGTAAAGAAACAGAGGGTAACGTTGGCAGAGCACCTGACAGGGTGAGCTCTGCCAGTGCTGCTTGCCCCCGGCGCTGTCTGACACAGTGCTGGAGTAGAGATGACCTCTGCTAACTGACCCTGCTTCTCAGAAAGGCAGCATCAGTGGGCTTCACCTGCTTCACAATAAACACATCCTCAGGACTCAGGACTTCTGATGAGCTCCAGTAACCTGAACAAAACCCAGTCATAACACCTTGTGAAAAAAACACATGTAGCAGGCTTTACCATTTTATTTGAAACAATTGGTTTGTGGAGAAACCATTCAGTGACATTGTCCCTCTGGGGCCCTTAAAGAGGACTGTAAGCCAGGCAGCATCATGGATACGTTTCTACTCCCAGATCAGGCCATCACAGAGACTAAAGCTGGAAGCTGAAGACCTACCTCCATATGGGCAAACAGCAGAGGGAAGGTGCAGCGAAAGCAGCCATTGACTGTGGAGGCGTCACCGGTGACATTTCTGCTCCCAGTAATGCTCTTCCAATGCTGAGATTTCTTTTTTTTTTTATTGAAACATCAAAATTAGACCTTAGATATAACGTGAAAAAGCTCACACCACATTTTCTCTGATGGAAACAGACCTTTTTGGGTCCTGCAAATGGCAATAAGTGCAGAACTGGGAATCATTGGACACAGAGTAAACAGACTGGGGCTGTGTGGAGGAGAAGGGGGAGATTGCTGGGCAGAGCGGAGCCTGCAGCAACCATCCACCGACCATGCTGCATTGTACCAAATGCCATCATGCTTCTCCAGCAAGAGACAGGGGCCCGTCTTCCTTGAGACCTGAGGTAGCAGAGAGGGGTAGGAAATCCTGCAGCTCTGCGATTTGTAACCCAAGGCCAGTCTCACACCCTGGAGCATCTAACGTCTGAGGAACAGGAGTGGAGAAAGAGGAGAAAGGCAATGGGATCTTCCTGGGACTTTGAGATCGCTTTCTCTGCATCCAAGCTGCTTCCCGAGTCATCTGTTTCTGTTCCTTAGCAAAGAGACAGCTGTTTTCTGGACAATTTACTTTTTCCTAAAAGATCTCCATCATTAGGCTCATGTCAAACAGACTACTTCAGGAGGGACCCATACTAGTGACCTTCTTTAGGAGGAGAGAAAAACATTCTGTAGGAAGAGAGCACCTTTTGAATCTCTGTCTTAGGAAAACTTTAGCTCAGCTTTACCTAGCTAATGGATTTCAAACCATATGCACGTACGCAAAAGCACACACAACTATGGCAGAACAGGATAAGAAAACAAATAGCATGTGGCAAGCATCACTAACAAAATATGCTCATATACTGTAGTCTTAAGCACAGTACAGGAAATTATGTAAACAAAATCAGAACAGAGCTAAGCATATAAACTCAATATTTCTCAGTGGAGTTTGGTGGCACAAGTTGTTTTCACACTTCCTTGTGGGATACAACACAATTCACATTGACATTTGACAAATGATTGCTGAAAATGTTTATATGACATTCAATATATGTTGCAAAGTTTTATAACAGACTTTGCAATAGCTGTGGTATTAAATTTGCATCACCAGTCTTTTTTCAAATCAAATAACAACATTTTGAAAGCACTAAAATAATTACCAGGAAGAAGCATTTAAAAAAATTTCAATTCATTTTGCGTTTTCAAAGACCTCTGCTATTTTCTGAAGTTCCCATTTATCTCAGAATTTTGAGCTTGTTACATTGTCAAAGCTTTCGCTTTTGATTAACATATGTCTTTCCAAATATTAATTTGTGTTTTGGAAAGCATATTTTCTTAAAATTGCTTTTCAAACTTGTATGAAATGTCCTTTTAAGATGCTTTGATATGGAGTTTTTTTAAATATTATTGACATTGCTGTTTTCTTTTGTACTTAATGTTTTCAGTCATTACTTTTCAGGTACAACAGAAAATATCTGGCTGTTGTTAGAAGCTGGTATTGCTAATACACATTGGCTTAATTCTCATTATTGCTGCTGCTTACTTGTTACTCAAATGGGTCCATTAGCAAAACCCCTTTCTGTCATTACAGGCACTACAAAGGACTTTGGGATTTCTTATCAAGCTTTTCATTACTGCCTTTCAGCAGCATGATTATGTACAGCAGGGCGTGGGTCCCTACTGCCTTTGTGCATTTTCTAAGCAAGATTTTCCATGCCAACAAGGTACAATGTCCTTCTGTGAGCAGAAGTTGTGGAGCAGACAGCTTTTGCTGACCCAGTCCATCTGTTCTCTTCTGTTCTTCATGGCTGGAATTCTGTTTGTTTTTCACCCTGGACTTTGACCAGGATTTTATCTTCAAATCATGATTTAAAACTGTTTTTATTGTGATTATTTGCTTAATTGATTCAGATTTTTATTTATCATAATGGATTGATAAAGAAGTGTGGCTTACTGCATCGTACTAGTGAGTGGAATTATTAGTTATTAGTTTAAAAGTTATAAACTACATGATCAAGGATTATTCACTGCCATGATTATTTTGACCTTGGATTTTATGATATAAAATGCTAAAATTACTACTTTTGCATGAAATGGCATTCTGCTTTTCTTCTGAAGTTCTTGGCAGAAAATATATTCAGGGGTTTTTTTTTTCAGTAGCTTTGAACGTGTAGCACTTGTCTGCTGGCTAAGTTAGCAATCATTAGGAGTTGCAGGCTAAGTCTGGGGAATCACATAGCATACACATTTTGTCAGAACAGTGTCTTTTCCGTAACCTACAGAATATGAGGTTAGCAAAAAAAAAATCTTCCTTAAGGAGAATCAGAAAGATGGAAACGATTGATCATTGAACACAGTTTTCTTCTCATGTTTTTCTTTTTTTTTCTCATCCATGCAGTGACAGCAGTGTTGAATACTAATTTTGCAGACAGACTGGTTTTCACAGACAAAAATTGAGCAACTGATTTAAGGTCACCAGACCCTGATTTTATGAATTGCTGAGAGCCTCATGAGAGATGTTGAAGCCTGTTCCTACTGGACTGAAGGAAAAAAAAAAAAAGCCTTAGATCTCCTCAGAAACGTATGCATTATCAATTTGTGACTCATCTGTAATAAACTCAATAGTCAAAGTGTACTGTTAATGTACTGTGTTAATCTTTCTTTATGCTCATGTTTAAACTTCTAGGAGTCAAAGCTACCCTGCCCAAGAATTTGGATTTGACAGTTACTAAATTGTTTTTAGATTTAGGGTATAATTATTTATGGCTTATTTCTGTATCAATTCAGGAGACTGTGAAAGAAAATAGAAATACAAAGAACTTCCTTGATCATCAAAGGACCTGTCCTAACCTATTTTTGCCATTGGTGTGAAGTCTGCCGTAGATGTGGGGAAATGTCCTAAGGCACATCACATGGGTTCCACCAAGGCAAGGAGACAATGACTCACTTTGGGAATCCTGCCTGATGTTTCCTCACTTTCAAACCCAGCAACTGCTACAGAAACATCCCATTTGATATCATAATTTCCTTTAGAATACAAACTGAGGAGATCTTCCTTAGATAATCCTTAGATAATCTCCTTACACCCCAAAAAGTTTGAGTGCACAGCTAATCGTTCTTCATGTGAAAAGCCACTAAACAGGGAAATAGATTTCATTTTGCTTCAGTGCAATTGCCAAGTAATTTTCCCATGGTCTTTTATGCTATTTAGATTGAGCTTCTTGTTACAACACTTTATTATATGTCATTAAATTCATGAAACATTGATTCATCTCGTGATGCTGAGTGACTAGGTGATAAAGTAGCAGATGAAATTCAACATTGGTAAGTGCAAAGTAATTCTCTCACAGAAAAACAAACCAAACTATACATACCTAATGAGGGCCTTTAAGTTAACCATTACAACTCTAAAAGAAGTTGTAATGAAGAAGATCTTTCAGACATCTTGGATAGGACTACAAAAAACTTTATCTCCATCCTTAGAAGCTGTAGAAAAGGAGTAGCAAAATATTTTAAGAAAATGCTTGAGAGGAAAACAGAAGTGGTTATACCACTGAATAGCTCTTTGTTATGCCCACATCTTCATACCACACACTTTTCTGAACTCAGGTGAAAAATATATAGCAAAATTGTAACAGGTACAGAGACAGGCAGGAAAGATGGTCAGAGTTATAGAACAGCCTTCCCTCAAGAAGACTGAAATGAGTCAAGCTCCTAGGTCTAGAAAAAGGAATGATTCAGATATGATGGAAGTCTCTCAAATCGTGGGTGAAATAAAGGACATAGGAAATAATCAGCATTTTGAGTAATACAACTCTAGAGGCATCAATGTTAATATCCATATTAAAAGTTTAAAAACAAACTACATACTTTTCCATACAATATCTAATTACTGCACCATTGCCAGAGGATGTGGATGCTAAAAGTTTACATGGTTTCAGGTAATTAGGCATACTCTTGGAATGAAAAAAAAACCAAAAAAAGTCCATCAAGAGCTATATAAATCCAGAGATACAATCTCTGGCTAAGGAAGTCCTTAATGTCCGAGCTGCTGAATGCGAGAGGTGGTAGAAGGGGTTCCTATATACTTGCTCTGTTCCTATACCCTTACCTATGCAATTGACAACTTTCAGACATGGTTCTGTGGTTCTATGATGTAAGTCTACTTTGCAAAGTTCAGTGCAACGAGAGGATTTCTCACATTAGTTCTTCTGTAATATTCATATGGTAGCAAACTAAAAAGCATCAACAGAGAAAGAAAGTCATCTTCAAATAGGTTTGTTATACTGTGTTCCTAGACTGCAGTGCATTGTAAAGATGAGTCACAAACGGAGAAACTGATTGGAGATTTCTTGGGTCAGCTCATTCACTTAGGCAGGTAAGTCTGCTAAGAGCAGAGGGTCACTGACAATTTGTTCTGTCTATTCTCAGACAGAACATGTGGTGTGTCAGCCACTACTTACACGATCACAGTTCTGTATCTCAATGCAACTGGTGTTTTATGCATGACCATTAGCTTGGCCTGAGAAGGATAATGGAAGGCATTAGAGTTTTACCTTCAGCTCTGGGGCATAACTTTGGCCTTTATGATGCGTGCTTTGTGCAAAGTGGAGCTACACAGGTTTAATTATTTCATATGAACAAAACATCTAAGTGCTTCCAGAGGTTACTGAGAACTGTGCAGACTGCAGACTTCATGTTGATCGAAGACAGTGTCTCAGAACTGTGTTTTCTCATTTACAGCGTATCTGATATATGCACAGAGACATCAAATACTACCAAGGGCTAATGCTAAGTGTATATTAAATTTAGGCTAATATACATATTGAGGGCCCCAGGAGTGCTTGGGTGCTCCCAGATGTGGTTGTCCTTGCTGGCTGCAGCCTTACTCCGTGTCATGCATGGAAGGACATTGCATGTATGGAAGACGGTCAGCTACTTCACCCCTGTTTTCACAGGAGGGAGGCCCTTGTGTCAGAACTGAATGACATTTATTCTAACAGGTCCTTGAATCACCCTGAAATGTGGAATGTGTTGTTAGTGTCCCTGCTTTCCCATTCAGGTGTAGATGAGATGAGAGAAATGTCTTAAGACGTGTAGTAGGAACAAAACAAAGAGATAAATTTCATCTTCCTATTCCTTCCATAAAAAATTTCAGTAAAGACAAGAAAGTTACACTTTAGACAGTTCAGACATCTGTACTCAACATGTATGTAAGCAGATCATACTCCTTGGCTGGTAAGTATTTCCTATTATTATTCTGTGAAATAAAATCCACTATTTTCTTTACAAGATTTGACTTGGGGCATGCCTCTGTGTTTTCTGTCTATTTGTAGTCTACAGATTTTATGTGTAAACATAACTATGAAAGTAATCTTGCCTGATTAATATTTTATTATTATTTCTTCTGTTTCAAAGCTAACTGCTTTCCATTTTCTACTCCCTGCAGGATGTCCTGGCACATAATCAGGCTGTAAAAGGGATTTGTTGCTATCAGGTCTGTTTTCAGGCGTGTCGTATGATGCTATATCAACCACCTTATGTATTATAAGAACTATTTTTAATGTATGTTTGTTTATATTGCAGAATTTTCAGAACCCTGGAAAAACCCAACTATGACAAAAACTGGTTTTTACTCGATTTCATGAAATATTTTTTAATTGATAACCAATTGCTATTAAAAAAAGGTGCTGTTATATACATATAGCCTCAAGCAGTCATTTGGACTTCTGGATTCAGGACTCATTAGTTGAGATACACAACACAACCCATAGAAGATAAAGCTCCTGCCAATTAGAACACCCCTGGTAGGTGTAATTATACATATTTCTTGAGCTTCTCAGGGAGGTTTTGATCATTCTTTAAACAGCTTTTAGGTAATTAGCACTGTTGAATGTCATTTCTTTGTATCTATACAATATCCTTAATTAACAGAGAGGTTCAGGGAAATTTTTTGAAAGAACAATATATTGGAAATTTTGAAAATATTAGATAAAGCTAACTTTGTAGTTGCATTGGAGTCTTACATTTGACACTTTAAATTTATCTCATTATTACAGGAGAGTTAAAATATTTAATAGAATGTAATAAAAAATTTGAGATTTTGCTCATCTGAATAATGTGATAATGTGTACCTTTTGAAAACAGAAGATGGTCCTCTTCTGTCTCTACTTGAAAGAGTCTAAAATAATATTACCATTGGTGTTGAGTGCTGGTAGTGCCTTGGTCTACAAGGGCGTTGTAAAAGACCTGATCTGACCTATGCCATTAAACTTTGGCTACTTTGCATAAAATGATCAGAGGAAGAAATTAAATTTACTCAATATACATTTACTACAAATCAATCTGACTTTATACTCCTAAAGTGGATCTTAGAATAATGAGTTGGAGGATCCACTTTTTTCAATGTCAATGAAAATAGTTCCGTATTTTGCAAATGTTAACATTGATGAAGCTGCAAATTTTGTATAAAATGTAATACAAATATGTGGAAAAATGTAATACCATGATTTTTTTGCCATTTGATGAACAATGAAAGACACAGGAATTTTTGGGGCCGTAAACAAAGGAGATAAGGAGAATAAGAAGACCAACAATATTTTGCTCATACAATAACTAAAATGTGAACTGATTGTTAGGTTTTCATTTTTCAGATATAATATAAAACAGTCTGGCAGACACTAGCTGTAGAAACGCAACCATCAATAGTAAGCTGATAGATGAAAAGGTGTGAAAGAGTAAGATTTCTTCAGGTACAAGAAGAGGTGTTCTTGTATACTGTTTGTCAGCACACTAAGGATGTTATGGTGAGGGATACTTCAGAACCTTAACCCTCCTATATCCTTACTGTTCATCTTGCCTCCATTTCCCTCCAGTGCTTTCTCTTCTATGCTTACATTCAATTTTTTAAAAGAGAAATGGAAAGTTCTTAATTAAAAAGCAGCTGAAGACGAAAGCACTCATTTTATCTCACACTCATGCTCTGTGAACGGTATCTATTATTTTGTGTCTAAATTAGCACTGCATAATAACTTAACATGTTCATTGATTCTTCAGTTCCTCAGTAGTACTCAGACCTTCTACATAATTTACTCTGAAATGGACAGCAAGGCTAAGAGTTGGTAGAAATAAGCTACAATAAATGGTGTAATGGTTCTTATTCCATGATCACGAAGAATGGAAATACCTGTCCTTGTTTTGAAACATTCCTTCTTCTGTAGTTCTTTATTGAGTGAGACAAAGCTGGTGAGAAGAGGAGGCTGCAGTCTTGCTAAGAAATTGAATCATCCTGCCAAGAAATCGAATAATCTTGCCAAAACCAGTACATAGCAGATACTGTTTACTATTTGCAACAGCCCAAACTTACTTTGTTTTCCTGTTCAGTTATTCTATGTTTTTCTTTTGACAACTGCAAGTGGGATGTTGTGTTATTAAAAGAAGAGGAAGAGAGAAAAAAATAGAAAAATCCTTCAGAAGGAGAAGAACAATGAAAAAATACAAAATAATAAACCATGTAGAAACAGCCTGAGCTATTTTTTTTATGTAGGTTTTAGGAAGCTGCCCAGCTGCCACTGTGAAAATCATTCGTCTGCTATGTGTAAAGTGCACTTAGCCATCAAAAAATCTTGTTCTTGCACGTGGTAGGAGGCAGACACATCAGTAAGGTAGGCTGAGGATGGGTTTAGCCTACTAGTTCTCAGTTCTGCAGCTGGGAACTATCACATCTTCCTTTTGGAGTGAGATGAAAAAGAAAATGTAGTCAAAAGCACCACAGTGATGCGCTGAGGATTGACAGCAAGACACAAATTGCTGGTTATTTACACCTTGTTGGACAGCCCAGGGAGACACTGTGAATCTGTTTATTAATATTAAATTCTATAGCAGATTGCTTTAGATGCATAATCCTAAATGTTTATTTAGTGGCTTGCTGACCATGGTCATTTATTTTTAGTGATGTCAAAAAACATTAACAAAAAGTAGAAAATCTTTAAACTTGGTACTCTTGGACAGGAATATATGCCTCATCCATGTGCTAAAAGAAGCATTAGCAAAGTAGAAGCAGGCAGATTCTTTCTCTCCTTGCCAGAAAATAGTCTTAGAAGAAAGTAGGATGAGGAGACAAATCTTATCTAGTTTGAACTGAGCTTTCCTTGTATACCTTGGAATAAAACACTTGCTCTGTGAATAATCATTCTGCAGAGGTCAGCATTGTTTAAATTACTGTATCTTGAAATTTTGTCAGATAGTAATCCACGTTAGTATACTGAAAGTCCTAGATAAAAAATAATGTAAGAATCAAAGCAAGAGCAACAAAAGAGGCACAACATGCATTGCTAATACATTTTTTCAGCTATTCACTAGGGTATGGATTTTGTTTCCGTCATTTCAATTATACTATCTCCATTTCATTTTCCTTTGTACTAAGAGGATTATGGTTCCTTTCTAAAATTAATTTAGTGTCTGTGGGTAGTAACATTTTGCCAGGTCCAGTCAGTGAGGCTAATTTTACATACTGATTCATATAATTTAAGTCAAGAAAGAACCTTAGATTATTTAATCTGATCTATGTAACTTGGGCCATGCATTTTTCCACAGGTGTTAAACTTACTGGTTGCATATTAAATAAGACATATAACAGTGAATCCATTTTATTCAGTATATTGTTCACTACTTAGTTACATTTGCAGTCACAAAATAAAGAAATAACTGTCAATTTGTAACCATTGATTATTGTTTAAGGAAACCTTTTGGTTCTTATATTCTTGGTGTTTTACACTTTTTAAATTTAAATTATTTCTCAGGAACTAAGGGGAGGGGTATGTTATAATTGTCTTCCATCTGTCAAAATGGTGTCTACCTGGAATTCTGTAAGGCCCTTGACATGATGCCCCACAACACCCTTCTCTCTAAATTGGAGTGATACGGATTCAATGGGCGGATTGTTTGGTGGATGAGGAATTGGTTGGATGGTCACATCCAGAGGGCAGTGGTCAAAGGCTCAATGTCCAGATGGAGGTCGGAGAAAAGTGATGTTCTTCAAGGGTACGTACTGGGACCAGTAGTGTTTAGCATCTTCATCAATGACATAGTGAGATCAAGTGCACCCTCAGCAACTTTTCAGATGACAGACACCAAGCCGTTTGGTGTTGTCGACACGCTGAAGGGAAGGGATGCCATTCAGAGGGACCTTGAAAGGCTTGAGAGGTGGGTCCATATAAATCTCATGAAGTTCAACAAGGCCAAGTGCAAGGTCCTGTTCGTGGGTCAGGGCAACTCCCGATATCAATACAGGCCAAGGGATGAAGGGATTCGGCGCAGCCCTGCTGAGAAAAACTTGGGGGTACTGGTGGATGAAAAGGTGGACATGAGCTGTCAATGTGCGCTCACAGCCCAGAAAGCCAATCACATCCTGCTTCAAAAGGAGCATGGCCATCGGGTTCAGGGAGGTGATTCTGCCCCTCCACTCCACTGTCATGAGACCCCACCTGGAGTACTGTGTCCAGCTCTGGAGCCCCCAACATGAGAAGGACATGGATCTGTTGGAGCAAGTCCAGAGGAGGCCATGAAGATAAGAAGATGATCAGAGGGCTGGAGCACCAGCTCCAGCTGAGAGAATTGGGGCGGTTCAGCCTGGCGAAGAGAAGGCTCTGGGGAGACCTTATAGTGATCTTCCAGTACCTCAAGGGGGCTTATAAAAAAGACAAGGACAAACTTTTTAGCAAGGCCTGTTCTGATAGAACAAGGGGTAATGGTTTTAAACTAAAAGAGGGTAGATTTACCCTACATATAAGGAAAAATTTTTTTACAATCAAGGTGGTGGAACACTGGAACAGTTGCCCAGAGAATGTTTCCCTGGAAACATTCAAGGCCAGGTTGGATTAGGCTCTGAGCAACATGATCTGGTTGGAGATGTCCCTGTTCCTTGCAGGGGGGTTGGACTAGATGACCTTTGAATGTACCTTCCAACCCAAACTATTCTATGATTCTATGTTTTTAAAATATAACACTAAAACTGTTGCATCTTTTCTATACCGTGCTAACAAATTGCCTCCCTCATCCTATTCACTACTGCCTGTTTGTACAATAAAATATTTCTTACGTCATTTTTGTCCATTGTACATCTTGGAAGCTCATGTTTACTTCTTTGGCCTGTGAGGTTTGTAAATCTATTTTAGACTTATTCCTTTTCCTAGCCCAAAGCTGTCATATCTTTCCAGACATGTAAGTTTGCAGCTGGCTACATTAAGCATACATTTGGCTCAACAAATTGTGAAAGGATCAAATTTTCCTGTATGGCTGCTCTGAACTCACAATCATTTATTACTCTTCCAGTGTGATCTTTCTGTTTTATAATTAAAAATAAATATTATTTGGTATGTACTCTGAATAATGACTGGAAATGTTGAAGCCTATTGAGCCTGGGTGGAAATTTTCCCATATTCCGTGATTCCGTCTGACAACAGCATCTGAAAATCTGAAATACGGCCATATTTTAATATCAAAACATGGGGTGCTTCTAAGTCAAATGTCTAATAATCAAACTGGTAATTTTCTCAAATAATTAAACTGAACTGTTGACAAGATTAATTTCTTAGGAAAGCATGTTGATTGCTTGGATTATATTTCTACTCTTCGTTTTATATTAATTTTAGTCCTTTATATCCATTATTCTTGAATCCCATATGAGCTCTCTCATTATTTTCTCCAGGGTGGATGTCTAGTTAAACTGCCCATAGTCATGTGGGTCACCCAGCACTCCCTGGCTGAATGTTTGTAATGCCATACTTTATTCGTTTGTAATTTCTCTGGCATGCCAAGACTTAATTAAAATTGCTAACAGTAGTTCAGAGATGTCCTCTATCTACAATTCCAGCAAAATTACCAGGGGTGGTAATTTTAAAGTGTTTTCTCCTAATATAGCCTCCTCAATTACAACTGGAAAAGCTTTGATATTATAAATTCAAATATAAACCAGAATATCTTACTGCATCATTATAAAAAATCCTACAATTGAGTAGTTGACTATATTATTAAGTAGAATTTTTTTACCCCATTTCTCTTTTCAAGACTTCTCTTCTTGTCCTTAGCCTACCATTTTTCTTATTTTTTCAGTACACAGTGCTCTTTTAGTTTCTTTTGTGAATTTTTTAGCAGTTTTGCTTTCCCTCGATCCTGTATCTTCCCTTTTGCATTTATGTTTCAAATTGCTGCCCACACCATGTTGTAAAACAACAACTACTTTCAGTCAGAAATGTACCCTGGTGCTCTAAATTTTGTATTTTATTAATCTTGGTAATTTGGTTCCCTTTAAGTACTTATGGATAATTCTAACTGCTCAAGAATGTTGACAATGAGATCATGCCAGTGATTTGGCAACAAAAACGAGTGATACATGACTAATTTTTGTTTAGTCATTCCTTCCATGTCCAAAATATTTGAAATGCATTAGGCATAATATTTTCTCTATCAGAAAAATATTACCTATAAATTTTAGAAAGACTATTGTAGTGTTACTCAACCTTGGAAATGTTATGCAGTTGATTTTCAGATTAAAACCTTTTCTCAGGTAAGATAGCTTACTGGTACAGAAAAGTGAATACCTTTACCAAAAAAAAAACCAAAACAAAACACCCCCCGCCATTTTTCATAGACTCATCGAATGGTTTGAGTTGGAAGGGACCTTAAAGATCACCCAGTTCCATCCCTCCTGCCATGGGCAGGGGCACCTTCCAATAGACCACGTCGCTCAAAGCCCCATCGAACCTGACCTTGAATACTTCCAGGGACGGGGCGTTCACAACTTCTCTGGGGAACCTGTTGCAGTGCCTCATCATCCTCATAGTAAAGAACTTGGTTTTTATATCTAGTCTAAATCTACTCTCTTTCAGTTTAAAGCCATTACTCCTTGTCCTATCACTACATGCCTGTCACGGTCCACTTGGGACTCATGATGGTGCTTTTACTGCGATCTCAAAGTGCAAAATTAAGGAGAACATGCCAAAGGAGTTAGTTTCAATCAAACAGTACAAAATTTATTATTTTGCCTGTAAAGTGGCATGCGATAGATAAAAGGGAGTGGAAAGGAAAGGTAAGTAAAGATAGGAAAGAGGATTATAGCTACCACTGCGGGTCCAAGGTGTCCCTATGGTCCCAGATCCAGGCAGCATCCCACCAGTCTTCACGATCGATGTCGATGTCGATCCTTGGTGGGGAGAGCTCTCAGGGGTCTTGCTGTTAGGGGTCGACCTTTTATGTTAAGTAACAAACCTTGCTCTTCCTTTGGGATGGGGGTGTTTTTTTGTATTATAATGACATTATAATGAGCAAAGTTCAGTTACAGCTGTTGAGATCCATCTTCCTTGATAGTGGCTATGCGGTTACCTTAGCAGCTCAGGTCCTTCCCGGAGAACAGACAATCCATTCAACCCACCATTCCAGGAGTATTACACCTCTTGTATTCATAGAAACCACATTTCACTTGTGGGAGCAGCAACGGAAGCTTACAGGAATTCATCTGTGGAAACTGCATTCCACTCATGGCAACAGCAACTGTGTCCCAGGCAGACTGCTCGCGGCAACTTGTGTCAAGTTGTAAGCCTAACTTGTAGGCTACATGAAATCCATAGTCCAACTGAAGGTGTTGTGTCTCCAGTGCACGATGTCCCTGATGAGCTGTGTCCTTGACGACAAGGTTGAGACAATGCTGATCTTCTGACCAACTCTTACAATACCCTTGTCAAAAGTCCCTCTCCAGCTTTCTTGTAGGCCACCATTAGGCAGTACAAAGCTGCTATAAGGTCTCCCTGGAGTCTTCTCTTCTCCAGGCTGAACAACCCCAACTCTCTCATTCTTTCTTTATAGGAGAGGTGGTCCATCTCTCTGATCATTTTTGTGCCCCTCCTCTGGACTCTGTGCAACAGGTCCATGTCAATGTCAAATCTTAGGTTGGGGACCACAAAGCTGGATGCAGTACTCCAGGTGGAGTCTCACAAGAGCAGAGTAGAGGGGCAGAATCACCCACCTCCACCTGTTGATCATGCTTCTTTTGATGCAGCCCAGGATACGGTTGGTTTTCTGGGCTGCAAGCACACATTTCTGGCTCACATTGAGCTTCTCATCAACCAACACCCCCAAGTTCTTCTCCTCAGGGCTGCTCTCAATCATCCCTTCATCCTCCAACCTATATTTTCCTTGGGATTGCCTCAACCCATGTGCAGGACCTTGAACTTCATGAGGTTTGCACAGGCCCATCTCTCCAGTCTGTTAAGGTCCCTCTGGATGGCATCCCTTCCATCTAGCATGTCGACAGCACCACACAGCTTGGTGTCTGTCATCTGCAAACTTGCTGAGGGTGCACTCAATCCCACTGTCCGTGTCACTGGCAAAGATGTTAAACAGCACTGGTCCCAACACTGACCCCTGAGGAATGCCACTCATCACTGATCTCCGCTTGGACATCGAGATGTTGACTGCAACTCTCTGAGTGCAGCCATCCAGCCAATTCCTTATCCACTGGGTGGTCCATCAGTCAAATCCTTGTCTCTCCAGTTTAGAGACAAGGATGTCGTGCAGGACAGTGTCAAATGCTCTGCGCAGCTCCAGGTAGGTGACATCATCTGGTCATCCCTTGTCCACCAATGCTGTAATCCTGTCATAGAAAACCACCAAATTTGTCAGGCATGATTTGCCCTTAGTGAAGCCATGTTGGCTGTCACCAATCACCTCCTTATCTTCCATGTACCTTAGCATAGTTTCCAGGAGGATCTGCTCCATGATCTTGACAGGCACAGAAGTGAGACTGACTGGCCTGCAGTTCCCCAGGTCTTCCTTTTTCCCTTTTTAAAAATGGAGGTTATGTTTCCCCTTTTCCAGTCAGTGGGAACCTCACTAGACTGCCACAACTTCTCAAATATGATGGACAGTGGTTTGGCAACTTCATCTGCCAGTTCCCTGAGAACCTGTGGATGCATCTCATCAGGTCTCATGGATCTGAGCACCTTCAGGTTCCTTAGATGGTCTTGAACTTGATCTTCTCCTTACAGTGGGCAGTTCTTCATTCTCACTGTCCCTGCTTTTGCCTTTTGTGACTTGAGAGGTATGGCTAGAGCCCTTATCGGTGAAGATTGAGGCAAAAAAGTCATTGAGTGCCTCAGCATTCTCCATGTCCTGGGTAACCAGAACTCTTGTTTCCTTCCAGAGAGGGTCCATATTTTTCCTAGTCTTCCTTTTGTCCCTGATGTACCTATAGAAGCTTTTCTTGTTGCTATTGATGTCCCTGGCCAGATTTATATCTATCAGGGCTTTAGCCTTCCTTCCCTGATCCCTGGCTGCTCGGACAATTTCTCTGTATTCCTCCCAGGTTGCCTGTCCTTGCTTCCACCCTCTGTAGGCTTCCTTTTTGTGTTTGAGTTTGTCCAGAAGCCCCTTGTTCATCCATGCAGGCCTCCTTGCATTTTTGCCTGACTTCTTTTTTGTTAGGATGCATCGTTCCTGAGCTTGGAGGAGGCGATCCTTGAGTAACAACCAGCTTTCTTGGGCCTCTCTTCCCTCCAGGGCTTTATCTCACGGTATTCTACCAAGCAGATCCCTGAAGAGACCAAATTCTGCTCTCCTCAAGTCCAGGATAGTGACCTTGCTCTGTGGCCTCCTCACTGCCCTAAGGATCTTGAACACCACCATTTCATGGTCACTACAGCCAAGGCTGCCCTTGAGTTTCATGTTCCCCACCAGCCACTCCTTGTTGGTGTGAACAAGGTCCAGCATAGCACCTCTCCTCTTTGGCTCCTCTGTCACTTGGAGAAGGAAGTTATCACCAATGGATTTCAAGAAACTCCTGGATTGCTTATGCCCTGCTGTATTGTCCTTCTAATAGATAGCAGGGTGGTTGAAGTCCCCTATGAGGACCTGGCCTTGTGATTGTGAGGCTGCTCCTGTCTGCCTGTAGAGAGCCTCATCCACTTGATCTTCTTGATCAGGTGGCCTGTAGCAGACCACCACTATAATGTCACTTGTCCCTGCCCTCCCTTTAATCCTGACCCATAAGTTCTCGGTCAGCTCCTCATCCATCCCCAGGCGGAGCTCCATGCACTCTAGCTGGTCATTGACATAGGGGGCAACATCCCATCCTCGTCTCCCCTGGTTTTCTGGTTTAGTTCAATGTAACGTGACAGTATCTCCTACCATTTCCCTCCTACCAGGATGACATCCTCAGTTAAGCAGTTCTTGATCAAAAATCCAGAAGCATAAAAAATCCTGAGTTTGAATTTTCATAAAGTCTGTGCTGTAGCAACACCTGCACAGACAGTCACTCACCTCACTTTTATCCACACTGTCTTGCCTCACAGGTTGTATCTTGCTGCTGCAACATCTGAGCCACGTAGCATGTCCCACGAATATGTATGTGGAAACACAGGATAAGGATGGCAGAGAAGCCACATCTACTCAGTCCCATTAACAGAAGTTTTTAGGATTAAGTTAAATTTCTATGAGGGATGACATGAGTATGGTTTTACCTCTCTTGATGTAGAGGGATAGAGGGATGAAGCATTGGGATCTCTTCCGACCTTTGATTTTTAGTCATACTGGCTGTTTTAGAAAAGATTGACACATGCTTTCCTCTGTTCTGTCCTACAAAATTAACTTAATCTTCTTGCCATCAACTATAAATCCTTCTTTTGCATTTTCCATTACTAGATCACTAATCAAAATTCAGAATACACTCTGACTGGGCAGTCACAAAATTGAGGGCTGAATCATGATTTATCTATACTTGAAGTTTCTTCTTTTCTTCTCTTCAGTTATAAAATACAGAGGTATGCTGAGTTTTATCTGCTTGAAGTTAAGAAGATAGGTCAGATGTGCACAGAAATGCAGACTGTGGTGCCCTGTGGCATTTCTAAATCAGGTGCAATACACCTCTCAGTGCACTACACTCAAGGAGCTTGTGGAACAGCTAAAATGAAGTGAGATCAGGTGAAGGCAATAACTAATTTATAAGCTTAGTAGAAATACTTCAGACTCGAGGGTTGCGTCAAAAATCTCAGAGAGGACAAATGAAAGACAAAGGAAGAAACAATTAAAATAAAAAATATAAATCACAAATTCAGATCTAGAAGCAAAACTTGGCTCTTTAACCACTGTGGTTTTGCTCTGGTCTGACACTAGCATACTGAGCTGGCATAGGAAATTAAGGATTATTTGAAAATCAAACAATGAGGTATCAGCCAAACCTTACCTTCACAGCATGGTAATTTGTGTAATGGCTCATAATCAGGATTTATGGTCCTGGCATAATTTTTCTTCTAAATTACAAGCTGGCTAATCCTTAAAAGGATGTAGACAATAAGTAGATTTGACCTAACTCCTGTGTTCGTACTGTACAGTTACAGAATTTTTAAGTATTTTCTAACAACATAAATTCATCCAGGAAGAGACTGACAAGCAAGCACTACTGACCTTATTTCATCCTAATTTTAGTTTAGACATACACAAATCTGCCCATTCATTCTTTAATGACTTCCCCCCCACCATCATCCCAATTAAACAGCTGTCTCCAACAGGACATGTGAAAGTTTCTGTTATCAATACCAGTGGCTTCGGTCTGCCTTTCACTGCCTGAGGACCTTGAAGCAATAGGCACTCCCAGGGCACACCTGGGTATGCTGACATGGGGCTCTTCAAAATTGCAGCATGTGGTGGGAGAAAAGGTGGCTAAGCCTCTTTGTGGAGTAGACAAATGATTGCAAAAAAAAAAAAATCTTGGGGTTTATTTTTGGACCTGTTTGAGCAAAGTGGTTGGACAAGATGACCTCCGGAGGTCCCTCCCAACCTCAACCATTCTGTGATTCTTCTCCTCTGCCTGAAGGTTATAGGATGCATAGAAAGTGCCTTTAGGTTGCTGTTGCTGATGCTGTGCTGCTGGCTACTCATCAGGAGTGAACAGCTATACAGAAGGGTGAGAATCCGAAGAAAGAAGGAAAGAGAAAAAAGGAAAGAAAGAGGGGAGTGACAGTGCTGCTGCTGACTCCTGAATTCCAGGAATATTTCTGTACATTTGTGCCAAACTGAATTAAGCAGATACGTAGTTTGGACTGAAACAATGACCAAAGCTACAGGTTCTTTCCTCTTGCTACTTCTTTGTTCCTTAGATTGCTTCACTCTCCCCCCATTACTGTTGTGAATTTTGAGTCTTGTGTAGACAGGTGATTCTAACACAGTCTGCCTGTGTATGTTGATATGAAAAAGCTGGAAAATAGCTGTTTAATGAAGCACTAATAATTTTATTCTGATTGTTACAAGCAAAACTCTTGAGTACTTTGCCCTGTTTATTAAAGTGTGCCCGCATATTTGTGTTGCTACATATATATGCATAAGTTTTCTTCTGTTTTAGACTTTACTTGCTGTATTCACAATTGCCACGTCTCTGAATCCCAGTACTGACTACAGGATGATTAAAATTTGTGACTTTACAATTAGTCAACTACTCACTGTGTCCCTTTTCAAAGTAATGAAACTATGTACAAAATGAACAGCCTTTTCCCTTTGGAGAAAATTCTTGGCCCTTTTATTGGCTATTTATGTCAGACTTCTAGGCCTTTTACCTTTTCCCTCTGCTCTTAAATGTGTTTTTTGGAAGCTAGGTGTCACTCATAGCCTTAAACAGAATACTTCTCCTAATAGTAACTGTGTATGGAAATTGAACATGAAAGTATATAATTTCTGGGGTCACTTCCCTCAAGGAATGGAAAAATCTTCGTTTTTCCAGCTCTTTGGTTTTCAGACCGTCATTTTCATTCAGTGAGGTCACAGGATGAAAACTCCCTGGTTGAAAGCCAGCATAACAATCACGGTTGTCTTTGCACATGCACTGTTTTATCGCCTTGCTCTGACGTTTCCCACTGCTTCTAGAGCTGTGCTGTGTCGGTTTACTGAGTTAGGTACTTACCCTCAGCAACCCGACAGCAATACTCTAGTGATGACACAGGAAATAATCCATCAGTTTATGCAATGATTATGCAAATATCACACATCAGTAATCAACATAAATAGGTGCAGATGAATCACAAATGTCTCTGGTTGGGTTATGATACGATGAAACACATTCTGTGAAGTGCAAGTGCTATTGTACAAGGGTACTATTAATGCAACTTGATGAAAATGGGTATTTCTGAAGATGAGAATTGTTCTACAGCTCTTTGAGGCAATTCTTGTCCTTACTACCCAACAGCTACTACAATAATACATTTCTAAGAAAAAAAGGGAATTTATTTTATCTTCATCTCAGTAATTTTTCCCAATTTTCTAACCAGAGATCTTTCTGTGGCTAAAACAATTTGTCTGGATTCTCATCTTAGTTGGGACAAGTTGGTTGGTTTGTGTGCTTTTTCTAAAAAAAAAAAAGAATTATTTAAATTCTAATAGATTTTGCTGAATAGGGACAGGTCAAAATTTGTATAGCAAAGCATGAAGAGGGATACTCAAAGTATGTAGTCATATACATTTTTCTATCTTGAGAGGCAGACTTTGTATACACTTGAGCAAAGTTTGATGCTCAAGTGCATCAGGCTATTCTTAACTTGAGGCTACAAATAAATATCTGAACCTGAATGGATTTTCAGCCTTCACTCCCAGCTGTGGAACAGTTTGCACAGGCAGATTTATTATTCTTAGGTCACTACAGGTCCATAAAAGCCAATTTTGGTCAAGCAGTATCAGTTTTCTGTATCCGAAGGGTATTGTTAGGTAAGTTATAGCTCATTTGTTTCTTTGAGGAGTTTACCCTAGGCCTTACTCCTATGGTGGAGAAGGCACATGCAAGGAACTGAAGGAAAAAAATTAATTGTTGTGAAAACTCATAATTTCCCAAATAAAATAATTCTAATAGACTAATCTTGTGAAACAGCAAATCTTGAATACGTTCAAATTAACATATTGCTCACTGGATTTTGCTGTGAGTCAACAGTAGATTTGAATCTTCAGAGCATCCTGTGGTGAGGCAAGTGATAAATGCTGATTCTTCTAATGCTGATCTACTACTGTTTCATGTTACGTTTTCAGTGTACAGAAAAATAAGGGGGAAAGCAAAAGTAACCTGAGTTCACCTCCTGCACAAATTAAATTGTGAAGAATGTTGAAAAAAATGAGTTGTAGTTAGCCTAAGAAAGCACAGAATCATTTTAGGAATCTGTCAAATAACCTAAATATTAAGACAATTTAGAAGCAACAGTAAAAATTGAAAAGTTATTAACTCCTAAAGTGAAGAAGGTTCGTCCATAACTTTCTACCCCTGCTCCTTTTTGTAAAATTTTTTGATCAAAAGAAAGCAAATTGAAAGAAAGAATTTACATTAAGTCTGTTGTCTCTTCAGATACTCTTTTTTCAAGATTGATCTCTGGCAAGCTGCAGTAACTATTCTTTATTTCTGTGAATAACCATTTGTATTACCTGCACACACAGAGAAGAGGTTTAGTCTCTTAGTGTTTCCAGTCACGTGAAATGAATAGGCAGATGAGGCAACAGAGAACTTGATGGATGCATACTCTGACCTAATATTGGACTTTTTAAGGGGGACCTTGGGAAGTGCTGGGCTGTTTTGTTCTCTATTGGAGAAACTTGTGTGTTTGGAAAAGGCACTTCCCTGAGTGTCAGAAAGCCTCACAGGTGGAGATCACAGATCATGCCAGCACTCTAGCTGAGCTTCGGGGAGAAACAGGCTAAGCCAGATCCTTGGAATAGGTTGCTGTGTGGAGACTCAGTAGGAGTCTGTCCACATGGCCATTCAGGATGGAACAAAGGCCGTGCAAATATTTGTTCTCATCTTGGACACCATGCTCTGAAAGGAGAAAAGCTCAAGCTCGTGGTGCTTGTCTTGCCTTTTGGCTGTCCCTCTGTGAGCTGTGGGGCACTGGTGGGTCAGCTTGCTCTTCAGCTGGGCTCACTGAGCATAGCCCCAAGCCCAGGCTGACATTTCAAATTAGAGCTATAACAAGCCAGCTATGTGAAATGAGAATATCCTGGCACAAGAGTTCAGCAGGTTTGAGCCTTCCCTCAAGGGCAGATACAACTTCAGAGAGAGAGGAGCAACAAAAAGTCTGAGGATATCCTATCAAGTTATACTATGAGTATATGAGTTGAAACTTTGCCTCGTACAGAAGTGCAGTAAGCCGAAGAGAATTCAGCCATACAGAAATTATGCCTTGAACAACATCAACATGGTGTACAATAAAAATTATACTACACTGTTCATGAGGGACAGCCTTTTTACTGTTTCCTCAGTCTGTCTGGTTTTTCTCCATGCTGCTTTTCAGACCATTATACTAGAACTCATATTTCTTTATCATTGCAGAGATTTGCAAATCTCTCTTTAGTTATTTAGAACCTGACAAACCCTTTCAATTTTTTGTCCTAAATATGTGCCAACACTGTAAAGGAATAAAAACAGAACTGCATCTCACAAAATATTACTATGTTTCTGTAATTTTTAAACTGAGCATCCCAAGGGGAAGCTCTGTAATAGCCTTCATATAAAAAAAAAAGAAAATAGTAACCATAAAATCTCTTACCTGTTAAAGTCTCTTCTATTGATGCTGCAAATAAGTTCATCAGAGGAATATAAAGTGTTTTAAATGATTTCTGGGAAAAGCACTGCATACCACATTGCAACATAAATGGTCCCCAAATAGGCATCTTTAAGAAGCAGTACAGAAAAATAACTCATTAGAGAAACTATTCTAAAATAGTTTGTTTCTTCATTGAGGGAATGTGGTATTATTACCCTAGAATGATTTAATTCACCCTAATTATATTCTGTTTGATATCTGCAGCTGTTTTGGAAGCAGGCTTCTGCTATGTAAATCCAAGAGATGTTTCTTATTTCATTTGAAACCCCAACGTGCTCTAATTTTCAAAGGAATTATAAGCTAGTCTCTACTTATTATCATTGAATTTTTCAGAGAAATATCAAAAGAATACTCAAGTTTCTGAACACTGTCACTTAAATAGACTCTATTCACCCTCACCTTCATAACTCATATATGTGTATACGTAGAGTATGTATTGACACTACAATGTTAGCAGAATGTTGTGTAGATGCATGATCATATGTGACCAGAAACATCTTTGTTTTGAAATATTTGTATAACATATTAATAAAAATTGGCTTTTTTTTTTTTATTCTTGAGTTTCAATTTTCTTTAGAGCAGATGTGAAGTTGTCTCTTCAGCAACTTTTCAAGACAGTCAGTAAACAGCACCTTTTTGGCTGACATCAGAGGACCAAAGAAGGATACATTTCTGTCAAAAAAAAAGTTAATGTTGTATATGCATCCTTCAAAGTTTTCGGCAGTAGCTGTCCACGCTACAGTGCCACGTTGCATAAGACACATAATGATGATGTGCAGGAAATGTAATTAAATATTGGCTCACGGATTGTCACCAGAAATGGCAATCAGCAAACACTGGTATTTGTTCTGGAATATCACCGTCAATTCTAGGCAAGACGGCAAAGTGAACTGACATGATGTCAAAAACTAGAAGTGCCTGTAAAATGCTTGAATGGTCAGTAAGTGATGGCTTTCTGTTGCTCCGTGCAAATTACTAATCAACAAAACAGAGCTGTTTGCTTTATCCTACTTTGAAGGAAGGTGTTCCCTTTAAGAATCTTAGCAAGGGTTATAAATTATTTGGAGAGAAAACAAGGGAAGTCAAATGCTTCCCTTCAAATAAAACTAACTTATAAAGTTAGAATGCTAATAAGGGATTAGAAATGTTAAGTAAATGAAGTTTTATGCTTTGGAGATAGAACTTGAGCAGAATGTAAGTAATGATTCAAAAGAATAATCTACAAACTTCCATTCATAATTACTACAGTTTTTACCAGATGAACTCCTTAGGTAACTCTAACACCATCTTAACAGGGCTAGGTTGTAGCTAAACTGAACATCAGGAGTCTTAAAATGGACACCTCCCTTATTAAATCTAACAAAGAAATCAGTTCACTAGACACAGTTTTAGACTATCCAGTGCTTCCCAGCGTCCTGCTCCTCCAGCTAAATGTTGTAATCTTTGATCTAAACACAGTGAGATTCCTATGTACGACCCAACTGAACCCTGAGCTATACTCTGCTATGGTGTCAGCAGGAAGAATAAAAATTGTTCGCCTGCCCTGCAGTCCCCTTTCCAGTTGAGCCTAAACAAATGCATAGCCTGATCAGACAGTTGACCACAGGGGTACAAGAGGCAGTTTTGATTCCTGCGCTCTATTCCAAAATCTCTCACACACTTTCTTTTATAACCCATAAGCTTTGCAAAGGGGTAGCACCACCAAAAATAGAAGGACTGATCCTGTTCCACTTTGGAAGGAACAAAGTGGAAAATTTGGTCCATGAATCCCAATCTGCCATAGATGTTCAAATCTCTCATCCTCAAGTTCTTAAAATAAACTCTTCCTTCACTCACAGTTGCCTGTTTTATCTGACTTCTGCTCCATTCTGCCACACTAGTTGCTACGATCTGTTTACAAGGTTCCTAAGCCTCTTTATGTACTACACAGTGAGTAAAAGTTATTAACTCCTGAGTTAAAAGTTCAATTTATTATATAGGTTCATGGAATTATAAGTTCTCTTGCGGATATAGCATTAGACACAAAAATCAAGGAAAAGCTGCAATGATGTTAACATACACTCCTGAATATCCTGACATTAACTTCTGGGGACTGGAAACTTCCATTCACAAAAGAAGACACCAGAAGTTATAAAAAAATACTCAGCATCTAGAAATAAATGGTATTTTGGGAAAACAGACTAAAGCTAGAATATCTTAACTTTTACATATTTTTAATAAAGGCAGCTTCATAAATTTTAAACATAAGTAAGATTATTCTTTAGAGAGTGTTTCAAAACTACATTTGGGGAATGATCTGGAAATAAATAAAGCTTTGACATTTGCCAAACAATTGTAATGTACAAAGATCTCAGGACTCAGAATTAAAATTTGTTTTTGTTAAATTTTCTCTCTGTATTTCCTTTCTCCCTTTTTTCCCTTTCTGTCTTTAAATGAGAGAGATCATGAGTAAATGTAAGTACACAAAAACACGTCCATTTTCACTTGCATGCAAAGCTGATAAAAGAATGTATAAAAATATAAGGACTCAACATCCATGGAAAATATTCTATTAAAGAGATTCAATGTATTATATTTCAAAAAATATTCCACTTCATTTCATATGAGCAATAGCAGATGCTGGAACTACAAAGAAGTTTTATGTGACTATAGAAAATTTGTGATAACATATTAGAAATCTATGACACAGTAACAGGTCTTC
This sequence comes from Ardeotis arabs, assembly GCA_011801015.1. NCBI lineage: Eukaryota > Metazoa > Chordata > Aves > Otidiformes > Otididae > Ardeotis > Ardeotis arabs. The sequence goes on from JAAGAY010007496.1 coordinate 37,389, forward strand.
AGGTGAAATTTTGAACTCCAGCAGCTACAAATGTTCACCTTATGTCTAAATCAGTGTAAAAACAATAAGCAAATTAGAAAGAATTTACTTGCTATAAAGCAATTTCTACAGCATTTTATAAGCAAATCCCAACAGGGAAAAATTAAAAAGTTTCAATGGAAGCCTTTTATTTTTAAGTTATGATTTTAATTATTTATGTTGATGACTTTCTCCAGTTATCAGTGACCTCCTCTGTTCTCCATCACTTTCCCAAAACAATAGAAATTGGCCTTGAAAGGACACGATCCAGCTCTTTCAGTACCCTAGATTCCTTCCATTGGGTACCGTGGACTAGTATATGTCAAGTTTTTCCAAATAATACCCAATTAGATCCTTAGTCACTGCTGGTGGTTCTTCTGCTGGAATCTTTTTCCCTAAGCACAAGGCCATGGAAGACCTTATTGGTGAAGACTGAAGCAAAGAAGGAATTGAGCACCTCAGCCTTATTATACAGCATCTGAGGATCCAAGAAGTGACTAGGAACTGGGACTCTTTAGCTTGGAGAAGAAAAATCTTGGAGGAATCTTATTACTCTGTATAAGTAGCTGGTAGGGACAGAGGGAATAAATAAGACAGAGCCAGTCTCTCCTTAGTGGTATCCAGAGGAGGGATAAGAGGTGATGGGCACAAACTGAAATACAAGAAATTCCATTTAAGCTATTTTACTGTGAGGATGGTTGAATCCTAGAACAGGTTACCCAGAGAAGTTATGGCATTTCCTTGGAGATGTTCAAAACATGACTGGACATGACCCTGAGCAACCTGCTCCAGGTTATCCCGCCTGGAACTAGACGAGTTGTACTAGATGATCTATAGGGGTCCCTTCTAGCTTCAACCAGTGTGAGATTCTGTGATTCTATGATAGATACTGCTTAATAAATTCACGTTGCTAGACATGATTCCTAGAGTTTATGAGATAAAACAATGTCCACTCATTTTCTACTCTCATTTTATATTTTTATACATAATATGAATAAGTAGACTGGAATGCCCACATGGTTAAGGTGGTGTAAGGGAAAGGTAGACCACAACCTATACACACTCTACCATCAGCCCCTTTGGTGAAATAAAATAAATGTCTTTTGTATAAAACTTCATTTAAAACATTTCTTATTGTGTTATCTCCTAAGCCCCCTCATCTGTGTATGTGTCCATGATGGCAGCATTCCTCCAGACAACAGCAACATCTGATATAAGGCAGGCAGGGATTTTATTCAGCAAACATGTAAATTTTATTTTGATTAAGATTTTACAGTACATGTCTGGAGACTTATGGCTTGTACTTTTCAAATTCCCGTGACAGACAGAGTCTTGCTGAGAGACTAGTCTACTTTAATCTCAGGCTCAGCAATTTGCCAAGGATTACATGTTTTAGACTGCATTTCTAAGTAAATCAGGACCTGATGAGACACTTTTGTTTGTATGCCACTTACAAGAAGGACGTAAAGGAGATCATCCAAAATCTTTGACCATCTTTTGAAAAGTAGCCGGTGACAGTGGTAGAGGGTAGTAAACAGGATCTACAGAACATAGAGGTGTGAAAGGAAAGCAGGTGGGAAAGATGTGGAGATGTCTGCAATAGAATTTCATTAAGATCTTTGTCATGCCAGAGGGAAATAAAGCTGAAAATGTAAAAATAATTTGTTTTACTGTGCAGCTCCATTAGGATTCCAAAAGAAAATCGATTAATTAAATGGCATTCTTTGAAATTATTCATAAAGATAGGCAGCAGTAGGCTTTATGAAAACCATAGTTTTGGGATTATATAAAAAAAAATCAGTTATCAACAAACATGTTATACACAACAGGGGAGAACTGATACAGGTAAAATTAACTTATTTTGGAAAAAAAAAAGTCATACAAATAGATGCACAGAGTCTGTAGTATTAAAGTCATTGTACCATCTCCCCGCAAGACTTTCCTTTATAATTCATCAACCTTTCATAGATATATATATACAAATGATATATAGTATAATTTTTGTTAAGGATGGTGAGAAAATTTGTAAGAAATTAGCATACACAACTTAAACATGTCTGAGATGTCTGAGACTCAGAGAATAGACTTACAAACAGAATTCTAGCTTTGCAGAGTAGTGGGGAGCCAAGAAGATGCACTCTGGAAGGAACAGGCATTAGCAACCAAAGACACTTGGCTGTATTGTTAGCTGGCTTGTTTGGCATCCTGTGATGCTGGGATCATATAAAAGCCCAACCAACAGTTATCAATTAGCATGTAAACGATTGCTGGTAGGAGGTTGTTTGAGGAGCAGCAGTATGGATTTTTTCATATGGCAAACTTTATGGTCCTGTCAGCTCTGTTGGTTCAGCCATTTGTTAGGGCAGCTGAACTGCTGTAAGAATGTTACGTGCTGAAGAATAAATTATTCTGCAGGTGTGTACATATGTACTTAGTGGATAGCAGGGTGACTGTGTAGCACAAACCAATCTATTCTGGACGTATAAGGTAACATATACACGGCAATAAATGTGGAAGAAAGATACCAATTGCAGGTCGCCTCTGTGTGCTCAGCTGTTCTCTAGGATTATTGTAGTTTCCTGGCCTCGACAGGAAACTACAATACTTCTATGTAGATCCATACTACAATACAATACTTCTATGTGGATCCATGCTTGTTCTCAGGTTTGTTTAGTGTTCCTGAAAAAATTGGTTTTTATTTTAGCCAGCTTTTGTCTGCTTTCTCAACCTACTCCACCAATTTTTTTTTTGCTGCTGGACAGACCTGCTGCACAGGGCCATTTTTATTCTGTATTGGCAGAGTAGCCTGGCAAGTGTCTTAGGAGTTTTTGGCTTGTGCACAATATTACAAAGTAAGTTGTACAATAGATTATTATATAATTGGGCATGTGGTTCCAAATCTATGAGAAAACATATTAAGTCACACAAGGAAACAAAACTTTAGCAAGAAGTTAGAAAATGCACTCATCTGAGTGAAATTTGAATGATTTCATGAAATTGGTAGTTTATTTCTCTATGCGGTGCTTTAAAGGCATATTAGCTAGTGATAAACTTGGCACAATTGGAAGTGTTTGTCTGAAATATACCATATGGGACTGTTAAGTCTGTCTACACAACTGATCCTAGCTTTGGTGCTCCTTAACAGCCTTACTTTATAGCTCACTGGTAAAAAATCAATTTACAATTCTAGATATTTCTCCTGAAGTGCTCAGGTTTCTATAACATCTTAATTCTCATAGGCCAGGTATCAAAAGTAGATATTCTATGAGCTGTATACGCCACACAGAAAATGTAAATTTGCTGACTCTCATTGTATAATGATTTATTTTCTTTTTAGGTCTAAGGTAGGATCAGGACAAATTTACCAAGATTATAAATTCCTTCTACTGGAAAAAGTAAGTCTAAAACTAATTAAAAGCAGCGACATGGTAGAAAATTTCCAGGTTCACTGAACTACAGATGTTGTAGTAAGGTCCAAGACAACTAGGATAACATTTTTGTCATATGTAACATATATATATATACACATGTCTAAAGGTTTACAGAAAAATGTAAATTTATATATGTAAATATTTACATTAGCTGTATAAATACATAAAGATATGAAAACTGTGTATACTGACTATATAGATAGATATATATACTTAAATACTCTTCTAGCCTTCTTGCTTCCCTCTATATAAAACCCTCCTGAGTGCAAACAAAATGGAGTATCCGTGAATCTTTCATGTTCTCTCCATTTATAATGATCACGGCAGAGAAAAAGCTAAACTATTGTAAGTGACAAATGCAACATGCAGCTGATAATATAGCAGTAGAAAATGACACGTTGAGTACGTACACATACAGACACATATGCATTCAGCAAAATTCTAGGCTGTTAATGGTGAGATAATTTTCTAATCTAATTACTTAGAGACACAAGCAGCTACAGCAGTATTTCCTGTCTTCCAATTTTTATTTCATTGGACTAGTGGGACATAGGAACTGAGGTAGCATTTCAAATGAAGACAATGCAAGTATGAATATTAAAGTAATTTAAATAATATTTTTAAAGGATGTTTTCAGTCAGACAGTTCACTTTCTTGTATATACAGACAAAGATGGTGGTTTTGGCAAGAAATATAATAGGAAAGTATATTTTCCAGATATGCAGATTTCTTTTTGATTCAAAGCAGAGGAGACCACTGCAGACTGTAAAGAAGACAAAACTTCAGGGGAGTTGCAATGGGAAGAGACGTTATTTGCAGTAAACACTGTTTGATGCTGAAGACATACAAATTGCTCACAGTGGGAAGAAAACAGACAATGGAAATGCAGATAAGGCTGAAAAGGATGTTAATGGAGGCAAGATTCATACATGGTAGTGAAAACCACAACAAAAATTATTCAACTACCAAGTAATGGAGATAAAAGCTGCATTTTACAGTAGACTGTGATGTGGGTGTGATACACAATTCACCTGAATCTGAAAATGAGCATAACTGGGCTGGATAATACTATAATAAATGTTGTTTATTTTCTTTCTTAATAAAGTGAACTCATCTAGGTAAGATTTCCATGGTATTATGAGTTTTTATCCCACAGTGTGTTCAATCATGGGCATAATGTTTGCTAATATTAAGGCTGAAGACAAAAGAACACATAAAAAAGTGAGAAGAACACCATTTTGTGACAAAGAGCTCCACAAAGTACAACTCCAATCAGGTATAGGAGACAAAATTCATTACTCATGTAGCACAAAAGTTTGAGAAGCTACAGTTGTATTTAAAACAAATTAAGCAAAGGCTGGAGAAAATATATCTTTTTTTTTCTCCTTCCACAGAAGTATTTTCATGTTGCTTCTTCTTCCAAATTTCTGTTTAAAGAAATACCATTTTAATCAATCTAATCTTTTGAAGTAGAGCTTTTGTCACTTTTTAAAGAATAACTGATGGAACTAGGCTTGAATGTGTGGATGTGTGCCAGCTATCTTTTTTCACCTGGCACCTGGTTTATGTGTATAGAGCACAGGAAGAAAAGTAAAAAAGATTCAAAGGAAAAAACAGAAGTTGCTGAAAGTATTTATTGCACTCATTTTGGACTAGAGAATAGTTCATTAATTCCATCTTACACTTTTTATAATCTCCTGCTTCATTTCTCTTATTTTATTTTTTTCTTTCTCGTCTCTCTTTGCTAATGCAAATTCATTCTCTAGTAAGAGCTAAGAAGCTAAAAAGATTTAGGTCATGATTAAATGCTCCAGTACCAATGACTATCAGTAGATTCAGTTTCTCAGTTAACTATGAGGATATCTGATTCCATAGCCTCTTTTCATTTATTTTAGAGACATTCACTGAAAACAGCATCATTCTGTAGTTTATACGTCTAGGAAGTGTAAATGGACACAGTTACTATTGTCTTAATTTTGCAGTAGATAGAGCATTTCTTATTTTGATTGGATACTAAATAATGACATTGCAGTAAATTTATTTTCTTTAAGTAATCAAGAATGAGATGGTTGGCTAGGATGGGTTTGTCAATAAGTTGGAACAAGCTGAATTATACAGAATGCTCATAGCTTAATCATGGGCTGATAAAATGCCTGTGTCTTAACCTCTTTCATGGATAAGGACAAATCAAAATGACCGTTTACCCAGTTGCGATTACAATTTCAACATACAATTTCCTCAATGAGTTGATATATGCCTGGTAAAAAAACCCCAACATATTATAAATAAAGCATAATTCTTCAAGTGGTTTACAGGATTAAGACAGGAATCAGAAGCAGACACAATAAACCATCAAAATTCAATAATCACCTTTTGAAACACAGAAATTTCTAGGTAGCTAATTATAGCCTCTCATACAGGCCTACACATGCAGGTTACTAGGTTACTTTTAAATTCTATCTTCATAAAAACATTAGCAAGAAAGAGGTGCTGAAGCCATGACCATATATTGCTGACACAGAAAGCAGAAAAAGCAGATATGGTAGCTACCTATTGTTAGAAAACATAGAGATATCCACCTTTTCCACCCTAACTCATGCTTGAGAACACCTAAAAGAAATGCAAGAGTCTGATCTTTCAGCCCCTCTTCAACATGAAGATAATATTTTTCCTCAAATTTCACTTCTTCATGACTCCCTAGATGGCTGAATCTAGGCCAGACGATTCATGATGGAAGAAGGGAGTATGAGAAAAGCTGACTGCCAAGCTTCATGTGTGGGGTGATGACAAGTTTGGGTCCAATTTCTTAATCTATTTCTGCATTTTGCATCATACAGATGCTGTATTAAAAATATAACACTACTGTAAACTCACAGCCTTGATCATGTTCTGTCTTCAACAGGAGCCACGTTCCTTAGTTTTCCATAAATAATATTAATTAGCTGACAGGTATTCAGTAGTATCACTAAAGACATGAAACCTGAATGGACTGTTCAGTCACTGCGGTCCTGAATCAAATCAAGGGTGTATTGAAGTAGGGTGCATGATGATCTCATAAAGTAAAATGAATTACTAGTCCTTCCCATGTAACAAGAACTGGCTTCAAAACCCCTTTCACTTTTTTTTTTCTTCAATAACTGTCACTGGATTTCTGCCATAGCAAGGATTTTCACCTGAATTTTGGGTTTCCTGGAAAAAACGTCCATGACAACATTTCTGAGATGCTGTGGGAAATGCAGATGAGATGGAGATGCAGCCCTTGCTTGACCTAGGAAATGTCCAGCTATTTTATGGGAATTAGTTAGCTTATACAACAGCCTTGAAGATTTGTGAATGTTGCCTAGGGACAATTCTGTTGACTAATTGCAGTGTATTCTCAGTCATCAAAACAAGTCACCAGTAGTTACAGCCTCTGGTCTGCATATGCCAAGGCAGCCTAGAAAGCAAAGGTTTTGTCCAAATTATTAATGATGCATTCACAGTAGAGATGGATTGGATCTCTTGTAGTAGTCTTTAGTGTTGTGCATTGTGTCTGGGTTACAGTAAGACAAAAGAAAAAAAGAGGAAAAAAAAAAAGAAGTTATGTGCCAGCACAGATAAAAGGATATACAAAGATATTTCTTGAATCATTTCCTCTTTCTCTCCCTGGTAGGCCATGAAAATCTTTCCTTTAAAATGTAATGGGCTTGTGTCTGTGTGTCTACATTGACTTTTTCTATATTTTTTATTCTTTTTATGTCTCAGCAGATGCCATCAAGGAAGCAGAACACACATTTGTATTTGTTCAGCAATCCTAAACCCTTTGCTTCATTTCCTCTTTTCCCACTGCTATCAGCTCCTCTGTTTAGAGACTGTTCCTCAAGAGTGCCATCTAGGTTTTGTGGAATACCTGCAGTCATTTATCAGCAACTCACTCTAACACGTTTATGATGTGGAGGATACATAGAAGACATACTAATGAGAGAAAAAAAGAGGGGGAGGGCACAGCCAAAACAACCAGAGGCTTTGGAAAAGATTCAAAACTAAAGCTAGAGGAAAATAACTTATCAAGGAGGAAAAAAAAAATAGTACAGAAAACAACACAGATTCCAGCAAAGAAAGCTGTCTCCGATATATTTATCTGACCTTGTTTTCTGTAATCTTATGTGTTGCAGGTTCAACAAAAGCACAGTGTTAACGAGCTCACATAGAAGAGGAGAGTTGTCTAAGTTCTTGAGTGCGAAAGAAATCTAATATCTTTATTTATCGTGCCTTTAGGTATTCATTCCCTCCCAATAATATAGAGACAATATTTCAACTGTGAATGTACAGCCTGCAAACTGAATGCACAGCTGGAAGAGCTGCTGGTTGCAGACATACTTGTTAGGATATTTGGCAAAAGAGCACTTAGGTAAAGTGCATGAGATGTCAGTTTGATAAAAATCACTTGTCCTTGAATCAGGCAAAATATGGACTTATCACCACAACCACTGCTCAGGGAAAAAGCCTGCAAACAGATACTGATGCTGTCAGCACAAGCCTACTGCAACGGCTTATTCTCAGTCTCAATTTGCAATAGAGCATGGGCTCCCTGGGTACTGTGCCTCACAGATATTTCCTGATATGTAACACTATCCGCTAAAGACTTTAAAAATCTAGGATGAAGGCAATGCTTTATATTGTCTTTGGGTGAGTGGTGGCATTGAGAAAGGTGGTAACATGGACTGCGTATGCCAGCTGAGCAGTTCTGATGCTGGAAGCCACAGCCACGTCCTGGAGGGGAGCTTGGAAGAAACAAAGGAGCTCCAAACCACAGGAATACAACAACAGCTCACCCAGCATCGACAGGCGATGGTGAGGAAGATGTCACAAATCCTCAGGGCCAGGAAAAGGGGAAGGGCCTGTGTGTCACCTGGGGCTTCCCAGCTGAGGGCTTCTGTGGTGCTGATGGCAGATGAGAGTGACAGAGATCCAGAGGGTGAAGCAACCCATAGGAGGACTATTGACACTGATTTTTCACTTGGCAAGAAAGATATTTATTAGAGACTGCTAGCTTCAGAGATCGGCAGCTCTGCTTGTTGCTTCTTGCTGTGGGTGGTCAACTGAAAGCTGAATAAGAGATGCCTGGCAGCTGCAAAGTAACCACTAGCAGCTAAAATCCTTGAGTTTCTCTTAGTTTTCCCAGCAGAATATCAGGGCATTATAGGGTTTACATGAACCCTGTTTCCTTCTTGCATGCTTTGGCCTCACTCCTTACACTAGCAGCATGTCCTGCTCTACCAGGCTACACCTTCATGGGATCTCCTTTCTCTTCTCAGTCAGTTCTACCTTTTCTGGTTACATCAAGTTCAGGGACAGAATCAATAATGTAATGAAGACATGAATAATTTATATCTACCAGGACCAGTTTTGGTTTCACACAGGAGTCTATGAAAGCCACCACTTTCTAAACTCAGCTCTCAGCTTTGTGTAGCCACTCTGCCACTTAGCAACAGTCAGAGTCACAGGACAATCTATTTTTCTTTGAACCTGTATCTCAGCTGTCTATGCTCTCTTAATCAAAACCTGATTCTGCAGACAATATCCTTCATTGATAGTGTAGGAGGTTTTGCCACATTATTTTACTTCTCGCTTCCCCCCTCAAATTCAGTTCTAAAATACCTATGCAACATCTCCTGTTATGAAAAAAAAAAACAAACAGTCTACTGGATCTGATTCCAATTACATTTATTTTGGATTTATAGCTGTTTAACTTCACTGTCTTCTCTTGAATAAGTGCTGATTTACATTACTTTGAATACAGCTTCACCAGCCATTATCCCAGACTTCAAGAATCTCCTTTCTCGGGTATTATTGCTACATTAACCCACAGCACTAGTCAGGTTAGACAACCTGACTCACGTTAACAACCAATTTTTTTCCCCATCTGTTTAATAGCTCACCAAGTTTAAAAGCCAGGTTCCTCATTTACTTTTTATATTTCAGCCAATTCATTCTAGTAACATCTCTCTGTTAAAATGAGATAACATGCTGTAAAGATAAAAGTGTACCAATGTGCACTTTACTGAATGTCTGCATTATGGAGGTGCTGCATGTCATAGCTGCTGTGCTATAGAAGATGACTCGAAATCACCCCTCTAATTGATCTGCACATCAAATGCTTTTAAAATGTAAAAGAGGGGCTTAGACTGTCAGTAGCTTGGCTAGCTTATAGTCTATTGTCCCCACTCTCATTTCTTTAATGTGCATAGTGATAGCAATGGCTAAAATTCATCTGCTGTCAATGTCAATAAATCTCTAACAGAACTCCAGCAAAAATTCACAATTGGTTGTTGGAAAGTTTTCTTGACATATTTCTTTCTTGAATATAGAATCACTAAAGCAGTGTCAGGGTATTTTAGGATAATATCTGGTGGGTCATCTGTGGTGCCCATTTTCATACAAAACATGCCTTTTCACCATCTCTGGCTGTCACAGAAGTTCGCAGTGGTTATGGAGGGGGAAAAGGTTGGGAAACAATTCCAGTGTGCTGCAGGGTTTCAGAGAACAGATGTCAGTTAGACATAAAAAAAATAAACTTGGCTCAACTGAGTTTACCTTACAGATATCCTTGGGCTATTAAAAAAAAAACAGCCTTGACTCCTGCTCCCCATCATGTAGAATTAGTTTGTTGTTGAATTCATGCTTGATCTAACACCACTGAATTTAATAGCCTTACACCAGGGATGAATTCGGCCCTCGGTCTTTAAAGCAATCTTTCCCCTTGTGTGAAACAAAAACACCATATGGTGAGTCCTTGGCTTGATATCCATAGCTGAGCTTGCTATCGTTGCTTTCTGATTCTGTTGGTGGTAAAGGTTAAAGCCTGCTGAGCTGGTTCAGTCAATGCCAAACCTGCAATGACAGGGGGTGAAAAAGGAGTTAACAGGGTGCTTAATCCATATGAGCCCTGCTGCTCATTCTCCAGGGGCTGCACTTTATGCAGGCCAAGCTGTTTACTGTTTCTGGAGCGATGGAGTTGAGCCTGACAGAGAATCAGAGCAACAATCCTCTTTTTAAAACTGCTATTCAGTTCAGTTATTCCTGTAGTTCAGTCTGTGAGACATCCCTCCTATAAGCGTTCAGAAAAGAAGCTTCCCCTTCACATAATCTCAGACAAAGACCTTTGCCATAGACTATGGTCACCAGTAATATGGTAAGGAGTTAGGGAGCCTAGTGAAGTGGCTTTGTCCTAGTGCACGATGTATTCATACAAAGCTTGAGGATCTTCACACAAAAATTCTCTTTCTGGTGCTGAATCTGTAAACAAGGAAGCTGCAGTTAGCAGTACAACAATATATCCACTGAATTTAATTGCCCAAAGAGGTTTTGCCCTACAGTGGTAAAAACCTGTGAGAAGCTGGTATTGCATGTTTGCATGTTGCAAGCCAGGTGGATTTGTCAATCTGACCATGTCAGTCTCTTCAAAGCCTCTCCACTCTTTTCCCCCCTAACACCATACCTAGTGCAAACATTTTGCCATGAACTACAGAGCTGCAGCTTTGCCTTTCACCACCCACCTTTTAGCAGGATTAGCCCCTGCTTGGTCAAGTCATGCCAGCCCTTGACTCACTGTTTGTCTCTTTTTGTCTCAAACATCTCTCTATTTTCTCTGCTGAGACGTATATGGAAAATCGCTTTCAGATTAAAAATGTCAGGTTGATGCTTTCAGCTCTCTCCATGAAGCTATTCTAACACATTCAATGTTGGCTCTCAAAATACTAAATAAAGATTCTTTTGTATTTCAAGATTTTTTTTTTTATGTAAAGAAAGATTCAAACACCCTTATATTGAAAAAATGGTATTGTTTTACCCCAAATTGTAGCAAGTACTGGATTTATTTTTCAAATAAATTAATTAGTCTTTGAGTTGGAAATCAATCCTTTAGGAAATTTTCATGCTGTTTCCAATCATGCACTTGTTCCAGCTGAGTTCAGAAACATAGAGACAGCTCTTCAAACTTCCTGTATCATTAAAATTCACAGAGCATTTATGGCAGAAGAATCATTAAAAGATTTATTTCAATGTTACTGGTGGGGTTGTTTTCTCTCATTTTTAATAATTGATGGGGTTTTTTTTTCCTGCAGAACAAGTTTATACACTTGCAGAATGGCACAGAGGAAAATTCAGAAAGCACAGCTCAGCTCTAGAGACGCTACCTGCCCTGGGTTCCTCCTCAGTTGAGAGAGAGGCACAAACTTAACTGAAGAGTAAATCTGGAATAAGAGCCAATCTTAAGACATCTAAATCCCTCCTAAATGAACTCTCTCTGCCAGCTGACAACAGGACAGGAGGTTAAAATCTCCGGTGCTAAAGCTTTGTGGACACCGCTGTTCCCTCCTATGGCATTCTACTGAATAACCACCTACTTTCTGTTTCACATGTTCCTACCTCGTTGAGTGCAATGAAGGGAAGAACAGGTGTTGCAGTTAGGCATGGACTCCGTGGATGGTGAACCAGAGACCTTTATTGTCCGTCAGCATAAGTCTTTTATAAGTTTTCTAAGTTACACGTGAAGTGCACGCACCAAATCATCTAATTCGATTGGTAGCCATATACTGTTCATGCGCCTTAAGCTTCATTTGGATTGGTTATAGATTTTTAGTTGTCTTTACTATTTTTGCCTTTGGTATTTACTTATCTTATTCTCATTGCTGTTTTTTGTTATTAAGCATCATTTTCCAAACTGTCTGTGAGATGAGAGGGTGGGATTGTTTTCCTTTTACTAATCAGGACACGAAGGGCAGTGAGATTACAGTCATTAAAGAAAATAAAACTACAAACACATTGAGCCATACATGAGCAGAGTTTGAATGCACAGAGGAGAGCTGCTGTGGCTGGAGGAGTAGCTGATAAGAGTTATGGTGTTTTCATTCTCTATATGAACCAGTACCAGTGGAGGTTAAGCCTGACACCTTAACAGAGGATTTCCAAGCTTTGATGACTGGTGTGTCTCTGGCACATGTGAGTCCATTCCTGTACTTGGAGAGATGCTTCTCCCTCCTCCACTTCCCTTAGCTTGTCCCTGGCCAGTTCTCTTACGAATTCCCTAGAGGATCTCTATCTATAACCCTGAATGCCATACCCTCTTCTGTAGATCTTTATTCAGCTATTTGCATCCTTTATTCATCTCTTTGCATCTCCTATTTTCAGCCTTGCTGTTTCCTCTCCCAGCATACTCCTTGCCCCGGTCTAGACATTTTGCCTTGTAAGGTTGGATTTCCCCTTCTTGCAGGCTGCTGTGCTTTCTCTTGGACTCCAGCAACAGCCACACCTAAGGCAGTGGAAAGTGCATTCTCAGAGACCCATTGCCCATAGTAGTCATGCATAAGAATTTCAAGGAAAAGACTGTCCATCTATTTCAGAGGCAATTTGCACAGACTCTTCAGAAGGAGGAACACTGGAAACGTGTGAAAGACACTAAGACTTTTTTCACAAGTTAGTAAGTTGACCGTGTTTTGGTAGGCATTCAATGAAACAGCTACTTTCCTGAGCCAAAAGCAGTTTTAAATTGAGAGTCCTGTTTCACAGCCTCTTGGTCTCAGTGTGACATAAACAAACCAATTATTAGTTCTCGCTGTCATTGTTGGAACAGGTAGAAAAAAATTATTTGGGAAACTTGAAACATTTTTTTAGAAACTTTACAAAAGAAATACTCTCTGAAGTGCATATGCTGACATGGAAAATTTTAGCTGCAACAGCTGAAATTTGACAAACTGATAGATAATTGAATGCTGGATCTAATACAAAAAATGCTAGATGCCAGCCGTTTTATACTCCTGTTCCTACTAGCTCCATTTGTAATGTGCCATTTGCTATATAACTATATTCCAATTACTACAGTAATAGATGAGAAAAATATTACTCAACTTTTCTTAATTTTCTTGTAATAATAAATGAAATAATTACATTATTAAGAGTAACAAACTTTTCATATAAAATGCATTGGTGATTTCCGGATATTACTGTTTAGGTCTTAATGACAACATGCATAACATTATTCTGAACTGAAATTAATAGTATAACTTTTTAAGTTATGATGAGTATTTGTTATTTTTAGTATTCAAGATCTATGTTTTTGCTGCTTTTTGTATCCTGTGATTCCACACGCACAAATGTGTAAGTACCAATGCAGAAAATTTGTGTTAGCAGAATAAACCAGGCTATTCTTTTAAGATAACGGTTTTGCTTGTTAAAAAAACCACCTGGTTTCTCTACCTCTTGACTGCTGCAACTCATAGGAAAATTATAACTCATCAAGAAGCACAAAGACCTTTGTAAACTAAGAATCGGAAATTAGATTTGTGAGAGCTTTTCCATGTACTGGTGGAAGCTGTTCTAAAACCATAAGCATCGTCCAAGCCTTCATATAACTGTTGTAATGTAATTACAGCTAACAGAGAAAGTTTAAAGGGCTATTTGGATAAAGCAGATGAAATAGTAAGATATAAAGCACACGTTTATCAGAGGAAGTAGCTGTTTAGCCAAAAGGGCTTGTCTCCCTATTTAATTTATTTTCCCAGACACAAGAAGACAATATTCAGAATTAACCAATACAGAGGAGATAGCCTTGGAGAAGCTTTGAGGTGTTTAGCTTCAATCCTCTTTCTCTACCAAGTGTAAACTGGCATTCCCAGGAACTGTAGGTACGCAAAAATGCAGGCTGGGGCTTTTCCCCTGACTGCAGAAACTGTGGAGTAATCAACCGAATACTCCACTGAGCTCCTACCCATCTGCCATATGACACAATTTAATAAACTGCATTTTTTGTTTATCCCCAGACAAAATTTGCACATCTGTTAGCTGCATTAACCACCTGGGCTTGAAGGAATATTTCTGAAGTATTTTAAAAATATATTAAATGTGTTTCAAGAAAGATAGTGCAAACTATCTATGGGAAAAATGCATTCTCCAAGTGTGAGTCTGGAATAATTAAACCCGGTTGACTCACCTTCAACTGATCTCAAGCAATAGGATGATTCCTGGGAATCATGAGCATGGATATTTAAAAGCTGCAGGAAATGGGTCTAGACAGTACTTGTTTTTCCTACCATGTTAGTATCTCCTCTAATACACAGAAAATACTTCCAACTATGTAGGCAAAAAAATAAAAATAGAAAAGAATGCTTACATTGCACTGTATTTGTCAATCCTTGCAATAAACTTTAAGTTTAGTAGTGCTTACAGTTGGAGAGTAGCGCTTACTCATGATGGAAACACAAGTAGTTCACCTTGTACAAGCTGTTGCCTTTTCATTTTGTGGCTGGGGCAAAGCACACTACAGCCAGATTTGCTTTCTGAGAAATGAGGCTTTGGGTCTGTCCTTGTTAAAAATAGCTAACAAGAGAGACATCTCTTTTACTGGGAAAGGAGAAGACACGGTTTTGAATGTAAGTTAATTTATCCTAGACTAAATCTTTGTCCTATTTGTTTTAGAATTCAAACTTCTTCATTTGGATGAATGGAGAGAGCTGGTTCAAATAGTTATAAACAAACAAGAAAAAGGTTAAATGGAGACAAAAATGTGACCCGACAAGCTAAGAAAAAAAGGCTAAGACAGAGTAAGTCCGCTAGAATACTTAACACTGCTTCTAACTTAATCGTTCTTACAGCAGGTGAAAGGTGTTGAAATAAATTTACTGTTGTAACTTTCTTGTATATTTATAGATTTTTAAAGATAGAAAAGATCATCAGATCATCCGCTCTGACCTGTATAATACAGTCCATAAGCCATGTATTGACTACAATAGAATGCATCTGAATAAATATTTTAATAAAATATTCTGTCCTGATTTCAAGACAAAAAGGGGTGAAGAATTTGCCACTTTATTTGTTAATTTGTTTGAAATGCTTTGGTATCTGTACCAATAAGAAAAAAAAAAAAGCCTCTTTTTAATTTGACTTTTTCTGACTTGAGTTGCAGCTACTGAATCTTGTTAATCTCTTATCTCTCTTCCAATGTCATTCCTATCCAGGGTACAGGACATGTGTCAGTAGGCATGATTTTTATTCTTTGCCCCTAAGTGTATGTATTAAAGTAAACTCATTTTGTTTGAATGGTCCCAATTTAAGAGAGACATCTGTATTATTCTGTGTGACTGCCCTGTGCTTGCCAGTACTCGCCATTGTGTCTGCTTCTTCTGCAAGTTTTTTTCTTTGTTTCCAAAATGTTAAAACGCAAAAGCTATGGAGAGGTAAAGTATAAGAAATAAAAATCTTCCTATATGGAAGCTTGATTTTATTTCCTACAGCTGCAGAAAGCGACTATTTTATAAAGAAAAGAAGCAGAGTCATAGGTTTGATGAGAATTCTACACCACAGTAAAGACTTGGTAAACTAAGAAAAGCCACATTTCACAATGAAAAGAGAGGCATGAAGGTGCAGATGAAAGAGAAGCAAGGAAGCAGCCCAGAGAAGAAGCTATGTATACCAGAGTACTGTGTAAATTTAGGTCTTAACAATATTCTTTGTTTATTGCTAACTAAGATATTTAACTTTAAAATACTAGAATAAGTACCTTCTTATTTTCCATGTGCCTTAGCAGGGTTTCCAGGAGAACCTGCTCCATTATCTTGCCAGGCACAGAGATGAGACTGACTGGCTTGTAGTTTCCCAATTCTTCCTTTTTTCCCTTTTTAAAAATGGGGGTTATGTTTTCCCATTTCTGTTTGGCAGGAACCTCACCAGACTGATATGACTTCTCAAATGTGGTGAATAATGGCTTAGCAACTTCATCCACCAGTTCCCTCAAAACCAGCGGATGCATCTCTTCAGTTCTCACGAACTTGTGCACCTTCAAGTTCCTTAGATGGTTTCGAATATGCTCTTCTGCTACAGTGGGCAGTTCTTAATTCTCCCAGTTTCTCCCATTCTCTTCCATAATCCCAGAGATTAGTACTTACATATTTTACTAGGAAATATCATTTTATTTCTGAGGGATCAACAGAGTGCAGGATCAGTTTATTCTTTGTTCTGTTCATTGAATGTGAAGAAATAAAAAGGAGTTTCAGTTTCATTGAAATATTATTTTCTTAGGTAGCTTCCTGGGAAAGTTAAATTTTATCTTTATTACATACAGTACACAGTTTCCACAAGGGGTAAGTGATTATTAATAGCAGATCTTCCACATTTAATGAGCACCTGCTATGCAGAGTGGGTCAGTGTTTTTGATGAAACATACAAAACACTTATTATAATTAGTGTAATTAGGCCTTTCAAATAGATGCCTTATCTGTAGAAAATAAAATTCTTAAAGTTACTTTGTGGGTGGTTATAATACCCACTGATTTAGAAGAGTTTCTGGCTGTTTGGGCAACATTTATTAAATTCTTAGTTTTTCTGGAGAAGTGCTTAGCAACAGTGGTTATAACCATAGAGAAATGTTCAGACTTGATTAGGCCAGTTGTCCGTTTAGACTTCTGTCCTGTCTTTGACAATGGCTTGTATGGAATTATTCAAGGGGAAATGCAAGAGATTACATCCTGGACAAGTAGAAATCATTGTCCTTAACTTAAAGTTTCTCTTTAATAGTCCTCAACTGGATGCAATGCAAGCATCTGTATTACTTCTGCAATGGGTGGTTCTTGTTTAATCTAGCTCTCTTCTTGCTTTTTTCGTGTGAAAAGGCTGTGTTCAAACATGCATTAAGTAGACCAGCACTGGGATATGTTTTTCTCTACAGGTCCAGCCTGCTGCAGTTTAAACATGGCCACTGACCTGCACTATACCTCTTTCCTACCCCATCTTTAGCCTGCCTCATTTATTTAGAATATCAGTTCTGCACAGAGCACAGCAGAAAGATCACCCTTTATGTGGAAACTCTACATCTCTATGTAGCAAAAATAGTTAACAAGATCCCTTTTAAGCTACATAACAAATTGGATTACTAAGATCATGACATTTATTTATTTATTTATGAGGGTTATTTTCAGCAATATTGGTTCCTTTCATGCAAAAGCTTTGATTTTGTCAAAGGTTTTTCTTTAAATCAAATTAACTTATACCAAATGTCTCTGGTAAGAAGGCAATGTTACTCCAATCGGAAATTATTTGCTTGACTTCTGAAATATTAAAATGTTCTTTGAAATGCTGAATTCAAACATTTTTAATAGGAATTTTAAAAGTGTTAATTCTGAAAAAAATGCTCATGTTTCATTTGAAATACTCTTCAGTAATGAGTTCTGAGAACTGGCCTTCTGTGTGTGCTTGTTGAACTGCAATGACATTTTTAATATAGTATTTCTTTTTAGTCAGATAACATCCTTGGAATATCACTGTGGAACCATAAAAATCAGAAAATAATTTGTTCAATGAATACTGGTTAATTAGCTTACGAGGCGGTTAAATTACCTTTAATTTCAATTTAAACACTTCCAGTAACCTATCAGATTACTGTAAATTATTTTAAAGAAGAAAACATGCTAACATTCCATAACTTAAGTACCTGAGAGGTATTTTGACAGCTTTTACTGAAACCACACTGTCTTCTATTTTCACTACCTGCTGCTGCTCCATATACTATGGCTAGTACCTTTTTAAAAGCCCAAATTCTTGTAAATAAGTATCTGTTCTACTGCTGAAAGAATCTTATTGCACCTGCTGGTTTACATTGCATTAAGACTCTCTCTCATTTTCAGACCTCACTTTTCCTCATTTTGGCTTAGACTGGAAAAAATAGAGAAATCATTTTGCAAAGTATGAAACACAAAGCTACATGATTGCTAGAGGCTAGTTCGTCATTAACTTTGAAATTCAGTTTGACTAACTTATTCATGCACATTACACAAGTTTATTTTCAGATTTGGCAGATATTTCCAGCATGAGAAAATATTGGTGCAGGATGAACACATGAAATGTTATTAACACAAGCATTGAAAATGTGTTTGTAAATACGACTGAATTTCTGCCTTATGCTTGCAGAGAATTCACTGAGCTTCAAAAGTTTAAACAATTAAAAGGAAGAATTTTTTTAAAAAGAATATTAGTAAAACATTGCAGTTTGTTCTTCAGTCTTTTCTCTTCATAGTTTGACTAAAGAATAGCTACATTTGAACTAAAAGTGTATTTGTAATGTTAGTATCTTACAGATTATAGTGTAACACATGTAGACATTTTTCATATGCCAACATTATCTACATGATGTTGAGCACAATTTTTTCACATACTCTCTCTCAGGAAAAGCAATCATTTTAGCAGGGTCAGAAAACACTGTAGGCAGGATGCTACCTCAGAATGAATCATTACATTTACAATTTGAGGAAATCAGTTCAGTTTCCAAATTAAAAAAAAAAAAAAAATTCAAACATTCTGCTAATATTCCTAAAGACTCTAGCATTACCTTCCTTTATATCTCTTGGGTTCAAAGTCCAGCAAATGAAGGAAATGTATCCTCCCTCCACTTCCCAAATCCCTGTCATCAGTTCTTAATTATCATCTGCAAAATGATAGTCAAAATATTTCATATATTGCTGATATGACTTGGAAAAAAACTAATAAACAAAGGAGTGCTTTGATCAAAGACTCCTTTTGAAGACAAGATGCAGTTTATTTAGAGGTTAACAATCTTAGAGTGCTTCAATACTTTAGATCTGCTACACTGAAGTTGTCAAAATGTTTTCAATTTCAGAAGCCATGACTTCAGAGAAGCAACTCTTATTGTCATAATGATCCATGACCTAGTTTCAAATATATTTCCTTCTTTCTCTCTTTTTCTCTCTCTCTCTTCCTTTTTTCTTTTCTCTCCCTTTCCGCCTACCCCCTTCCCTTCCCTTCCCTTCCCTTCCCTTCCCTTCCCTTCCCTTCCCTTCCCTTCCCTTCCCTTCCCACACCTTCCCTTCCCCCCCCTTCCCTTCCCTTCCCACCCCCTCCCTTCCCTTCCCTTCCCTTCCCTTCCCCTCCCTCTT